>NDGN011391140.1:0-20288 GCA_002564285.1 Tympanoctomys barrerae
GAGATGGCTCAGTAGGATAAGTGCTTCCCTGGCAAGCGCAAGGGCCTGAGTTCAATCCCCAGTCCCACAAAAAAAAAAAAAAGAAAGAAAGAAAGAAAGAAAGAAAGAAAGAAAGAAAGAAAAAGAAATACAACAATCAGTAAGAAAAAGACAGAAGACCAGTTGGTAAAATATGAACAAAATACTTGAATATCTATTTTAGCAAAGAAGCAATGCAAGTGGCCATAGGAGCGAGCTGCTCATTTCTGGATGTGAGCAGCAGAGGCAGCTCCCGGGAATGGCCCCGGGCCTGCCTTGGCCTGGCCTCCACTGTCTCTGTCTGGAAGTTTCCATCATGTCTAACAAGGAAGGCCTGGCTGTGTCGTTCTGTGCCGGACTTGCAGGTCCTCTACCCTGCCCTGGGGTCTGGACAGCCTCATTCCCAGCTGCGTGGGAAGTACCCTCAGCGACAGCAGCCCATGCTCCCAGCGGGCTCCTGGCTGGGCTTGAGTGTGGTCCAGCCACTTCCCCTCATGGGATGACGCAGAGCCCAGGATGAGCCTGTCCGAACACTACCACCACGTTGTTCATTGCGTGACCATTAGCCCTGACATATAGGTGCAGGAATCAGGGTCGGGAAGGGTGAAATAACTTCCCTGAAGCCATAAGGTCAAGAAGGAGTGGCTCGGAGGTGAGCACAAGCCTGGACTCTGAGTCCCACGTGTGTCCCTTTTCCCATCACTGTTCCTGATGTAACAGTGAAGACCGTAAAGTGATCTTCGAAGAGTCTCCCTTCAGGACGGTAGTGGACCAGGAGCCAGACCAGGAGCCCAGGGAGGGTGAGAGGGCAGCTTCTGGAGGCTTGATCAAGCCATTCCCAATCTCCTACCCAGCCGGAGCTATGCCTTGGGAAGCCCCCCAGTCTTACTCCTCAGCAGGTTGCTCCTAGGAGTCCTAGACAGAACTGGCAGGGAGGAACAAGTGCACCGCAATGGGGCTGGCATGTGTGGGACTCAGCGTCGAGCCCAACTCTGGTCCTGGGAGAAGAGAAACACAGAGAAGGCCAGAGGGTGGGCCTGAGGCTGGGAAATGAGGCTTCGCCGTCGACTCTGGCACTCGTGGAGAAGTCCCTTCACTTCCTCAGCCTCAGTTTCCTCATCTGTAAAATGAGCTCATGGGGTGCAGACTCTGGAGTATGAACTGAGCCCATACGCTAAAAGCACTTAGCTTGTGTCGCCACAGCACTCAGTAGGGTACTCGTGGTAGTGACTGAGCAGCCCCTGATCAGAGAAGCCAGCAGAGGCCGGGCGGGGCCTAGGCGCCACGTCCAAGGGCACAGCCCACCCTGGGCCACCCGCTGTGCTCTCCTGCAGAGGAGAGCGCTGTCCAAAGCCTGCCGCTGGCCTCTTACTCCTGGTACTTCCTTTGCTTCTCTCTAGGCGGAAGGCTTTGCCTTCCCCTTTCTGTCTGGGAGGAGAAACCCATTCCCCCTCCATAGCACAGGCAGCAGACTTGCAGCTGGAAAAGGCGAGACACCTGGCCTGGAGGGCTGCGGTGAGCCGGTGGCTTTCCTTGGGCAACATTAACAACACTAGGAAACCAGTGACCTGGGCGCCTAAGTGGGCCACGCAGAGAGGGCTCCCTGGGGCCATGCAGGGAGCCTCCCATAGCGTGTTCTGTCCACCGTAACACTGACATGCACCCCAGTCTGCCAGACCCTCTGGCCTCTGTGGGGGGCTGAGCACCTTTACCTCAGAGCCTTGGCATGTGCTCTGCCCCCCCAAGAGAACGCCTGGCCCCCCACCTCTTGTCCACCATGCATGTTGAAACCGGCAAGCCCTCCCTATTCAGGTTCTCCGTAGGGAGATTCCCTCAGGTACATTTGCCGGTTTGTTTCCTGCGAAGCACTTTGCTGGACCTGCAATGGTTTTGCACATTGGGCCTGTTTGTCAGTCAGCAGGGTGTCAGCCCCAGTGAGCCAACAGAGCGTCTAGAGGGCGTCAGGTGCCCAGGTAGGGAAAGAGTGAGTGGGCTCAGTACGTGACAAAGAGAAGAATAAGAAAAGACTAGGGCCCTTCATGGGCCTCAGTTTCCCTAGTTGCATCTGTTTTGAGCCCACATCTAGACCAAGTCCAAGATTCCCCCATCCTCACCCCCTCCTCCCCCAAGCTTCACCCTGAGAGCTCTCAGCCAAGCAGGTCACCAGAGACCTGGTCTTCCCCCAGTGAGTCTCAAGAGATGAGTCCCAGAGATGAAGGAGCCTAACTATCACCCCAACCACCAGGTTCTCACTCAGCCTGGCTTGGGCTCCAGCATGCCCTGGTCACTTAGTAGCTGTTGGCCTGAACAGGGCCTGACCCTCTCTTTGCCTCTGTTTTTTCATCTGAGAAAAGGGGCACCTAGGAACCCACACCCCCCAGAGCCATTGTACAAGCAAGTGCATTATTCCCAAGCCCTTCATGGGAAGCTCTGGGAATCTGAGCCAGCCGAAAGTGGAGTTTAGGGTGCCCCCGCTGTACCCCAATCTCATCTTGAGATGTGGATTCAAGTGAAGAAATGCAGTGCCAGGTGTCCCTGGCAGACATGGGGAGGGGACAGGGCAGAAAGGGGCCGATCGAGGTGGCTTTCTGGCCAGCAGTGCTCACGGAGCTGGAGTCCATCCTGTGCGGGCCCTGGGCCCAGGATGGGAGATGTTCCCGGGCAGCAGCCTGCAGCCTAAGGAGGACTTCAGGTCAAGCACTGTGCAACAAGGGCTCTTGGGGACTTGTCCCCACCCTGTAACTATGTTTATTTCAAGGCCCACAGGTTTGACTTCCAGGAGCTCAGACCTCACTTCTTAAAGAGGAGGCCTTGCCTGACCACCAAGGCCTTCTCCACCTCAAACAGCTGCCCTGGTCAATGACCACAGAGGCACATGGATGACTTCCTGAGTCCCCTGTCCCTTGGAAGGGCAGGGTCAGCTCTGAGCTCAGTGCATCCCCTGCAGGACTGAGTTCCAGCTCCAGCACACTGAGCTTTCTGGCTACTGACAGTCTTGATGTCCTGCCCTTCCCCAAATCACTCCCTCAGGGTCACGGGCGATCACCTCTCCCCAAGATGACTTACACCTGAATCCTTTTCCCGAATCCAAGACCAGATCCATGTTGTCATTGTCGTCGTTATCTTCGTCTTCTTCTTCTCCTCCTTCTTCTCTTCTTCTTTTCTTCTTTTCTTCTCTTTCTTCCTCCTCTTCCCCTTCTTCATTTTAAAACATTTTTATGATACATCATCATGACTACTTTCATCATGAGTCCTGTTTACGTCCCCTCCTGGCAACCCTTCCACTCTTGGTCCCCTGCCATTTTCAGAGATTACCCTTTCTTTTTATCAGTCTTTTATTTTGCTCCTTACTTATAATTTGGCTTTCTCCTAGGAGAGACACCATAGGATTTTTAAGCCTGGGTGTCTGGTTTATTTCACCTAACATTATGGTCTCAAGGTACATGCATACTAAGGACTCAAATTTATCTTTTTAGCAGAATAGTACGTTATTACGTATCAGTATCACATTATCTTTATCCATGTATCTGTGGATGTGCAGAGAGGCTGCCTCCAAGTTGTAGCCGATACCCACTGTGAGGTTGTAAGCACGAGTATGGGAATGCACGCACGCTGTAATACAGCGCCTTGAGCTCTCTCCGGAAGACACCTAGTAGGAAAATACTGGGGTGAGACAGAATTTCTGGTTTCTTGAGGAATCTCCACAAGTGATTTCCGTAACTGTGGAACATGGTCACCTTCTCGCCAACAGCGCATGAGGGTTCTTTCTTCCCTACTGCATCATCAGCTTTTGTTACTCGATTTCTTGACCATGGCTATTCTTTGGGGAGCGAGATGGAATCTCAGCATTGTTTTAATTTGTCTTTCTCTATTGGCCAGTGATGTCGAACATTTTTTTCATACATTTATGGGCCCTTTGTATTTCTTCTTTGGAAAAAAGTGTATTTATTTCAGTTGTTGCCTATTTTTTGATTAGATCTTTTTTGGGGAGGGTCTGGGTTTTTGGGGGGTTTTTTTTTTGGAGTTCTTTATACATTCTAGATAGTAGTTCTCTGAGGAGTAGCTGACAAAAGTTTTTCTCTTTGTATAGACTATCTTTTTTAACTCTGTTAGTTGCTTCTTTGCTGTGCGGAGGCTTTTTAGTTTTATATTATTTTATATAAATCTCATTTATGTAATCTCATTTACATAATCTAATTTATATAATCTCATTTTTGACTCTTGATTTTATTTCTTCTGCCCTAGGAGCTCTGTTCAGAAAGCCTTTTCCTATGCTATGGCTTCAAGAATTTTGCCTATTTATCTTCCAGCAGATTGTTTCCATTGTAATATTTAGATCTTTGACCTATTTTGATTTTAAATTATTACATGGGGAGAGATATGGGTCTATGTTCAATCTTTGGCATTTGCATAGCTGGTCTTCCCAACACCATTTGCTGGAGAGGCTGTCCTTTCTCCAGCACAGGATGTTTTCTGTCCTTTTGTCAAAGGCCAGGCGGTGGCTGAATGCGTCTGTGGTTGTCATCTGCACCTTCTATTCTGTCCCAGCGATCCACAGATCTGCTTTTGTTTTGGTACCATGCTGCTTGTATCACTGCAGCTCTGTAATGCTACTTGAAATCCAGGGCTGCAGTGCCACCTGCTTGCTCTTGGCACCCAGGACTGCCCTGTTCTTCTGGATCTCTATGAATTTTAGGATTTTTTTTTCTAGTTCTGTGAGAAATGGTATTGGTATTTTGATTTGGATTGTATTAAATCTGTGTATCAGTTTCGAAAGTATGGCCATTTTGACAATGTTGTCTACCCAGAAAAAAGGGCATCTTTCCATTTTCTTTTCTTTTCTAAAAAATAACTAATTGGTTTATTTGTTATAGGGTCTCACTGTGCAGTTCAGACTCATAGTGATCCTCCTGTTTCAACCTTCCCAGTGCTAGGAGTACAGGCATGCACAGCCACGCTCAGGAGTCGGAGCCTGGCAGAGCATGCCGTACCGGAGATCAAACTCAGGTCCTTGCACTTGCCAGGCAAGCGCATAGACCATTGGGCTATCTCCCCTGCAGATCCTCTTTCCATGTTCTGATGTCATCCTTGATCACCTTTTTTCAAAATTGTTCTTGTGGTAGAAATCTCACCTCTTTGGTTAGGCTAACTCCTAAGCATTTCATTTTTCTTGATGCTATCAAAACATTGTAACTTTTTTTCATTTCTTTCCCTGTGAATTTATTAGTGGTGTAAGTAAGCACTATTTATCCTTGTGTGTGCAGGATGCTTTGTACCCTGCTATATGACTGAATCTGGTTATCAATTCCCAAAGTCTTCTGCTGGAATTACTTGGGTCTTCTATGCAAAGGATAATGTTAGCTGCAAATAATGATAATTTGGGGATCATGTCATTATATATATGACATTTCTTCTTCTTGATTGTGCTAACATTTTGGTACTATGTTGAACAGGAGCAATGACAGTAGATATCTTTGTCTTATCCTCACTTTACAGGGAAAGCTTTCAGCTTCTCTTCATTTAATGATGCTGACCACTGGTTTTCCATACATGGCTTTTATGAAATTGAGGTAAGGTGCTTCTGTACCTATTTTCTTCAGAGCATTTATCGTGAATGTATGTTGGACTTTGTCAAAAAGTTTTCTGCATCTACTGATCCAGTCATGCAAATTTTGTCCTTGCTTCTGTTTACATAGCATGTCACAGCTACTGATTTGTGTATGGTGTAGCATCCCTGTGTCCCTAGGATGAAGCCTACTTGGTCACTGTGTATAATCCTTTCAATCATTTGTTGCATTCGATTTGCCAGTGTCTCACTGACAGTTATTATGTCTATATTCATGAAGAGATTGAGTGGTAGCTACATTTTTTAGTTGGGTCCTAGAACCCACTTCTAAGGAACCCATAATCGGCCCTTAGTCAGAGCACACATTTTGACCAATCAGAGAACCCCATCTCCCTGGCAACAGTGATTGGTCTATTTTTGGTCACATGAACCGATCAGGACCAATTAGAGTTCTCAATGAGACTAAATTATAGTTGCTAGGGAAAAGTAGCTTCCTCTTTCCCCTGGGGCTTCTTGGTAGTGGCTGTCCTGCTTGCTGCCTTGTTGGCAAGTTCCATCTGGGATAGAGAGAGCGTGGCCTTCAGAAAGAGTAAGCTTGTCACATCTGGCTCAGTTCCTCAGGGGCCTAACCACCACAGCTCACTCCTCTCATCTTTCAGCTACTCCACAAACTGTTGGTTAGAGGAGGCAGTAACTGAGGTGGGTTTCTGTCATGTGCAGACAAGATACCAGGTTAATCCAGAAGACTTCCTGGACAAGGCATTTGGGCAAGTGGGGAGGGGAGGGTGTGCTTCAGCTGAGGCAGGAGCATGGAGGCTGGGCCTGAGTGAGTCAGGAAGAACAGTGGGGGTCTCAGGGCCAGCAAGACACCCAGCAGGTGGCGGCTGGAGTGCGATGGGTCCTGGGATCATCTTCTAAACCTGTCCCCAGGAACTTGCGAAAATTCAAGTGAGCTCATGCTGGTAAACGGGCCTAGACGATTTATTCCACTTCAAGATTGCTGTCCTTTTTCTCCCCTCAACCAGAAAATATTTCCCTGAATTTCTTTATTCTTTGTACTTAATTAATGGTTTTTAAATGGACTGCACTGATCTCACTTATCAAGTTGGTTGGCTGGAGAAATACCGCGGGCACTCACGCACCGCACTCTGGGTATGCCTGTGGGCAGCCAGAGGCAGAGGGAGCGCTTCCTCATGGGCTGACCTATTGATGAGATGCTAATTTGACAGCACTATTGGGAAGGGATGGAAACAACAGGTGGGGCCTGGTGGGAGGGAAAAGCTCACTGGGCAGGCAGAGCCCTGGGGAGTATACCTTAGCAACCCCTGCTCTCTGGGTCCTACCTGTCTTGAGGTGAGCAGCTTGCTCCACCACACCCTCCCACCTCAGCATTTCTGCTTCTCCACAGGCCTAAGGCCATGGGGCTGACTGTGGACAAAAGCCTTTGAAACCATGAGTCCAAAGAATCCTTTGCTCCCCTGAGTTGTTTTATTCAGGTAACAGCAACAAAAAGCTGGGTGAAATGTTAATCATGTTGATCCCATACAACATGGGAAATCCACACACACAATGCCATGGCTAAGTGGAGCTAAGGAACATGTGTGTTATTTCGCACACCCATCCTGTGTGTGAGGAGAATGCTCACACCTCAGCTCACTGAAATGACATTAGCTACCAGGCAAGGCCTTAAACACTTCTGGTTTATTCCCTCGGGCAGCCCTGAAGGGAGGGACAGCCCTCGCCTATGGTCAGTGTCTGGCACTTCTGTCCAGGAGCTCCTTGTGTGGAAGAACATCAGACACTACCTCAGATAGAGAGCACGAGGGTCAGACTTTCCAGGTTGATCCCAGCTCTACCCAGAACCAGGTGACCCAGGCTAGCTTAGGTATCTCCTTCCCAGGACGCTGTTGCCTGCCCAGCTCCTGGGCTGGAACCCACCCATCCCTGCTTCAACTCCCAGCCTGAGTGCTCTGCTGCACATGGACCTCAGACACTGTCTCCCTGTTGAAGCCTGCCTTCCTTTCCCCCACACCCCAGGCAGCCCCAGGCACTGCCTCCTGCACCACAGGGCAGACCTCTTGCTGTCTGGATCCCCACTAACTCTGTGCCACCTGCCTGCCCTCACCCACCAGGCAGTGGGCTCTGTGAGATCTCAGCTGTGTCCCCCAATATGTAGGGTGGGGAGGGAGCAGCCAATCCCAGCCCTGGCTGAATGCGGGCAAGAAACAAACAGATGAGAAAGTGAGCAGTTGCCAAGTTCCTCTCTCATTCAAAATAAAAGATGGACCATAGAAAGCCAGAAGATAGATCCTTTGCAAAAGGGAAAGAGACCATGAGCTGGAGGGAGGGGGAAGGAAGGGGCAGGAAAGGGATAAAAACATAATTAGGGTGTGTTCTGTACATGTGCCGACTCCCTGCCATGAATACGATCATCCTGTGCTGCAAGCAGGTACCAATAAAAATCAAAGTTTTTTAAGTAAATGCAGAGACCAAGATTACTGATCGATCCTTAAGTTTCTGTAAGGGCCCACGAAGACCCTCATTTCCTGATTCAGGCCCATTTAGTGAATGCCTGTGCTATAGAACCTCACATGCATCATCCCATCATTTCCTCACAAAGAACCCTGGGAGTCAGCTCCAGAGAGGAGCTACAATTTACAGTTAGGAACATTGAGGCCTAGGAAAACTGTGAACTCCCCAGGTCATCTGGTTCTGGATAGAGCTGGGATCCACCCGGAGTCTGACGCTAGTACTCTCTATCTGAGGTAGCGTCCCGTGTTCTCCTATGCAAGGAGCTCCCGGACAGAGCTGTCAGGCATGTGTCTGCCTCGTTCAGGCTGGGGCCCCAAGGGAAAGGCTGTCAGGCAGTACGCTCACCTGGCAGGCCCTGGGCTGGAGTCTCCAGCCAGCCTTGGGGCCACAGGTTCCTAGTGAGAGGACTGAGGGCACTGTAACATTCGACAAAGATCTGTGGCCAAGCTCTGTTTGCAGATCCACACACATTCAGAGGTCAGCAGAGGCCTGTTCAGTCCACAAGGCATAGGCGGCGACCTAGCGCAGCGGTTTCTGCGCCAGGCTCTAGAGTGCAGGGTTACCGGTTCATGCCCCCATCCCAACTCTTTGGGGCCGGGGAGATGGCTCAGTGGAATAAGCGCTTGCCTGGCAAGCTCAGGGGCCTGAGTTCAATCCCTGGTTCCACCAAAAACACAAGGCATGGCGAGAATCAGTTTGAAAACTGGAATGCCAAATGTATCACCGTCACCCTGAATTCTCTTTAATCACATGGTCTGTCAGGGACCTCAGTGACCATTTACCCCTTTCTGCAGACAAAGCATCTAAGGTAGGGTTAGAGTCCCGGAGCCAGGCAGGGCCTCTGTGCCTGTGCCTTGGTAGTCCCTTCCATGGAGGGAGAGAGATGTTCTTCTCACTGAGCCTGGCTCCCATCAGAGCAGTAGTAGTCAAACAGGAAACCATCACCACCGTCAGAATCATCACCAGCAGCAGCAGCTGCTGCCATCATCATCATCGTTAGCACAAACATCACTATCGTCATCTCGTACATGCATCATCCCTATTTCCTCATCACTGTTGTCATGGTTACCATCATAGTCATATTGCCAGCATCTCCACGACCATCATCATCATGGCTAACACTGTCTGAAACCCCGACGTGCTCACCAGGCGCTGCCTAAGTGCTCATGTTGCTAATCCCAGCAACCTTCTGATTCCTTTTTTATAGATAAGCAAACTGAGGCTTAAGGAGGTTAAGCACACGCTCGAGATCACGCATCTAGGAATGCTAAGGCCTGCATTAAGATTCAAGAAGTCTCACTTTCAAATACCATGACTGCTGCAGAGATCTCCGCTGCCAAGACAAGTGCAGGGAATACCAAAATCCCCCCAAATGACAGCTGTTCTGTCTTTGCTGGTCCACGTGGCATTCAAAACTTTAGCGCACATCCAAAACCATAGGACCCCCGTTTGCTACCACTGTGTCCTTGCAGCATCCTCTGTGTCATGTAGACCTTTGGTGAGTGGCCTTGGAAGCTCAGAGCAAGTGGTCTTGACTACCGAAGATGTGGCTGCTGAGATTTTCTGGAAATGTTATTGTGGTTCTTGTTCCTTAGGTGTTGTGGTGTCAGAATAGCTAATCTGAGACAGTTAGAGAAAGCCAAGATGGCTAGAAAGGTCCATGGAAGGGTAGAAGAAAGGAAGGTATGAAGAGTGGTATGCAGGGTCCTCCAGAGAAACAACCAGTAGGAAACATAGCAATTGATATGAATATAGATAGAGATGTGAAGAATTACAGGAATAGGGAGTCTGAGGGGGTCCCACAATATGCTGTCTAAGCTGGAGACACAGGAAAGGTGGAGAAAGAATCCAGTACAAGTCTGAAGCAGAAGTTCTGATGGCCAAGGACAAGAGAACATGGTTGTATTGGTTCTAGAAAAAAAGGGGAGAGAATTTAGCTTCCCTCCACTGTTTTGTTTCATTAAGCCCAAGCACAAATCACATAGTGCTTATTTAGCTGGTCAGGGTGGATGTTCCTTACCCAGTATAACAAGGTCAAGGCTGATTTCTTCCACTGACATGATTACAAATATACCTAGAAGTAATTTTAACAACTATCTGGGCATCTCATGAGTTAATTAAGTGAACATATAAAATTAGCCATCACAAGTGGCTGAGTGGGAGGCTGAGTCAAGGAGTGGTGCACGGATAGGTGATGGAGGATGCGGAGCCATGTACAGTCAGTGGCTGTATGGACGGATCACGTGGCAGACACTGTCAGTTCCCACTCATTTCTCAGAGTGACCTTTCTGCTACTTTTTGCAAAATCCTGTGTCTTTCTAGTTGTGAATGCATTTCTAGATTGTTCAGTCCAAGGGCAGGATTGAAATGCCAGAGAGTTAATGACTCCTAAACAGCCCTCAGCTTAGAGATCTGATAAATAAATGCCCCCAGGTTCCTCACCCATTGGTTAGGATACTCTTTGGAGTTCCCTGGTGGCATAAGTCCATATTTTCCCACCACTACAACTAGAATAAAAGGTACTATTTTTCAGCTTCTTTCCACATCGTTTGTCATCTCTTCACTCCTCTCCTTATCATCCCATGTATGCTGATTCGAATCCTCATAGTAAAGAATTTGGATATGGGGAAGTTCAAACCAAACACATGAGGAGATAGATGGATAAATGAGTGGATGGATAGATAGATGGATGGATGGATGAGTAGATGGATGGATGGGTGGATGGGTGGATGGATGGATGGCTGATTGATGGATGACAGGGGATGGATGGATGCATGGATGGATGGTTGGATGGATGGATGGATGGATGGATGATAAATGGATGGATGGATGGATGGATGGATGATAAATGGATGGATGAATGGATGGATGGATGATAAATGGATGGATGGATGGATGGATGGATGGATGGATGATAAATGGATGGATGGATGGATGGATGGATGACAAATGGCTGATGAATGATGGATGACAGGGGATGATGGATGGATGAGTGGCTGGGTGGATGGATGATGAATGGATGGATGATGGATGATAGGTAGATAGGTGATGGATGGATGATGGATGATGGACGAAAGAACAGATGATGGGTGGATGGACAAACAGATGGATAGATATACAGATGAATGAATGGATATATGGCTATGTATGTGAATAGATGGGAGGATGGATAAATGTGTGGATGAATAAGTGGATAGACTGATACACGCAGATGGGTGGCAAACAGCTGCAGGTCACCTGATTTAGTCTCCTTGTTGAAAATGGGCATCCTTACAGCCTGGGGACAGTCACGTGAGCAGATGTCTCCTTGGCTGCCTCTCAGCTGGCTGTGCTCCTGCGCCCTTGACTGCCACACACTGTCCCTTCCAGCTGCACTGCAGCCCTTCCCTTGCCAGGAAACACTTATCCCTTCATTGTTTTACCGCTATGAATTGATGCCAGCATTTCCTCCAGGGGCTTTGCTGTCAAGGAAGTGGCTGCTTCCCACGGGTCTCTCTCCTGCTGGGCCTGTGCCCCACACGCTTTGGCTGTGAAGGCCTTCCTGGGCCATCCCACCAAGTGCACAAGAGAGGAGAGAAGAAAGGAGGAAAAGGGAAGGGGAGGGGGAAAGAGAGGAGGCAACACCCAGTACTTCTGGGCAACTTGGGCACTCGGTGGGCTACTCTCCTCACAGGTGAAATCCCAGATGCCAGAGGTGCACTTCCTGTGGCGATGGCCTGAGGCAGACGGGAGTCAGCACGTGCCCTGAGGACATGGCGGTCTCCCTCAGGACCGCCTGAGAATGTGGAGGTGCCTCAACCAGAGGACCTGACCAAAGTGTACTTTTCCATGGAGTTGTGCCAGAGGGCTCACTGTATTTTTACAGTTTGTTCCCCCTACTGCTACAAAGATTTTTTTCACTTTCCCATTACAGAAAAAAAAAAATAAAACCTTGGCTTTGGTTTGGCATTTTATGTGGGTGATCTTATGCGCTTCGACCTCTTTGCCTGCATCTCTTTGTATTGATCTCAGTTGCAGAAGCACTGAGGAGATGGGGCTGATGTTCTTCCCGGTGAGGGGGATGGACATACAGGGGAGCCCTGCAGCTACCCCTGCTTAAGAGGCAACAGGTGGCTGCCAGAAAGGCCCGGAGCCACGAGCACCGTGGTGTGCGTGCACCCTCTGCACTTGGAACACCCTTCACCCGCTTTGCCTCAGTTGGTCCTCATGGTGGCCCTGTGACAGGCGAGACAGATCACCCCTCAGAAATTATGCCTGAGAAGACTCAGCCTGGGCGGGGCAGCAGCAAGAGGCCACAGAGAGCTCACCCCGCACCGGGCACAGGACCCTGCTTTTCATCTTGGCCCCACATCCCTTAGTCGTTTCCCAGCTGCTCGCCAGTATCAGAGAGCCCTGCGGACGTGTGGGCACCGCCTGTGGCTGCTGAGGAACCAGCGGGGCACAGCGCGGACAGAGCAGGCCACAGGCTGCACGGCAAATCCGCTACTCTCCAGCACTGCCTATAAGGGAGACTCGGCTCCTGCCTTGGCGCCCACAGTCTGTGTGGGGGCGGGGGTCACTACGAGCACAGGTGAGATGCCTCCACCACAAACGCTCACAGGGGGGATGTCAGGAGACCAAGCTGCGCTCCAGGCTCCGCATGTTCCCCTATATAAAAAGGAATAGAGCCGTGTGCCTGTCCGACATCGTGGTATGACCCCAGTGAGCGGAGGACACAAATCCCATGATAGAAGAGCATAGCATGTAGATAATCTCTTCTTTCTGGTTAGGGATGATTTGCTAAACAAATTAACTCAAGCAAGGCTTTATCCACGTTGCCTCCAGCCCCGTCTAGCATCACAGACATTCTGACCCCTCGTTTCTCGGCACAAACTGCTCTACCAATCCGTGCAGCCGCTCCCGGTTCAGCCACTCGGTACTGTGAGTCCCCTTTCCGTTAGGTGGCGGTGCTCTTGTTGACGTAGACGACACCCAGGAATATAGGCCCCTCCCCTCCACCTTGGCCTGACGCAGGCGATCTCTAAGTGCCCCACATGTGTCTGGCAGAGAGCAGCACCCAGACGTGCAGAACCAATAACAGACATCGGCATAAATGTATGTCCTGGCCACTTTCTCATCACTGGGCCAAAATACCCGACACCTGCAACGTCAAGGAGAAGGTTGTTTGAGCACGTGGCTTCAGGCCAGGGACACCTGGCACCAAGATGGAAACAATGCGACACGAGCCAGGGGAGGAAAAGCCTCTCAACCCACAGCAGCTGGAAAGCAGAGCAGAAAGGACAAGCCAGAGGCAAGGATGCACTCTTAGGGACCCTTAGTCATACTCACCCCTTAGGGACCCACCTCCTACCAGGCCCCAAGCACAGTCGACGACCAAACTTGTCAATGGGTACCTCTGCTGATGCGCGCATCTCCCAAGACTGAGTTACCTCCCACACGCGGGAACAATTGGGGAACAGTTTTTTAATATTTATTTATTTATTTATTTATTTATTTATTTGATACAGGGTCTTGCTATACAGTCCAGACTCAAGTGATCCTCCTGTCTCCGCCTCCCCAGTGCTGGGATTGCAGGCATGTGCCACCACGCCCAGTTTTGGTGGCCAGCAGAGGGATTAGGACCTTGTGCTTGCCAGGCAGGGACTTAGACTGCTGAGCTAGCTCCCCAGTGGGGGAACATCATAGATCCAAACCAGAAAAGCCAGAAACAAGATCAACTGAGAAACTCTAAAGCATTCCTCTATCCCACCAGTAACCAACTAAAAGGAGAATTTTAAGAAAAATACCTTTTGGGGCTGGCAAGATAGCTCAGTGGTCTAAGATGCCTGCTTAGGCATGTGCACAGGGACCACTGTTCAATCCCGGCACCACATGCCATGCCAGCCCTGCACCCAGGGTGGGCTGGGCTGGCCACAAAAAAGAAAAAGAAAAAGAAAAATATTTTTTTCAATGAAATTGGATCTTTATCTCACAACATGTACAAAAATCAACCTGAAGTGGATAAAAAGACTGAACTGTAAGTCCTGAACTATAAAAATGCTAGAAGAAAACAGGAAGAAATCTCCTTGATATTTGTCAGAAAAGTGATTTTTGGACAGATCTCAAAAGCACAGATAACAAAAAACAGATGAACAGAGCTGCATCAAACCAAAACACAGCAAAGGAAACCATAGAGTGAAGAGATAGAAAGTTCTCAAATTATAAACCCAGTAAGGGACTAATGATCCAAAACACAATGTAAAGAACTCAAATAATTCAATAGCAAGAAAAACTGATTTAAATAAGGAGAGAATTTAGTAGACATTTCCCAAAAGAAGAGATATGAACAACAAATATGTGGGAAAAAAACTCACCATCTCTAGTCACCAGAGAAATACACATTAAAACCACAAAGAGATATGACTTCACATCTACTGAGATTCTCTTTTTTTTTTTTTTTTTTTTTTTTTTTGTACCAGGGATCGAACTCAGAACCTTGTGTACCCAGGCAGGGACTCATGCTGCTGAGCTATACCCCGGTCCAAGATTCTCTTACCAAAATTACAAAGGATAAGTATCAAGGAGGATATGGAAAGGGGGGGAAAGCCTCATATTGTACTGAGGGTAGTGCAAATTAGTACATCCATTTTGGAACAAAGTATGGAGAAGTCTCAAAACAACCCTAAAAATAGTCATCATATGATTCAGCAATCCAAATTCTGGGCATATATTAAAAGGAGCTGGAATTGCTACGAATGCCAAGGAACCATCTGTACTGTTGTGGTCACCGCAATATCATCCCCACTAGCCAAGACACAGGAGCAACTTGTGTGTCCACTCATGGGTGGCTGGATAAAGAAAATGTGGTACGCCTAGTCACGGGCATGCTGTTCCAGAGAAGAAGGACACTCTGTCATTTGTGGCAATGTGGGTGAAGCTGGAAGCCACTGGGCTGGGAGAGATAAGCCATGCATAGAAAGACAAACGCTGTTGATCTCACTGCATGTAAAAGTTGGTCTTACAGAGACAGCGAGTAGAAAGGTTGACTACTGGAGGCTGAAGCTGTAAAGAAAGGGTGGAGGAGGGCAGAGATTAATCAAAAGACACAACTAAACTGGAGGAGTAAGTTTTAGTTACCTATTGCACCGCATGAGGACCACAACTAATAATAATGTATTATATATTTCAAAATTGCTAAAAGGATAGCTAATTCTTTGTTCATAAAGATGTAGCTCATTATTGGTGGCCAGCATATTTTAACAGATGAATGTATTTAAATAGTACAGAGGGGACAGCATGACTGTAGCACTGGTAATTAGGTAGCCAATTCAACTGGAAACCAACTGGTAACGAGGTAACTGTCTAAATATTTAAAATTCGGCTCTTGTTGGATCATCCTTTGTTTGATCACCTATTGGGGAAATAAAAGCCTGCTGGTCACAACTGAAACTATGAAGGCCACATCTGATATCCATCATGAGAGGTTTCTTTCAGCTGGATTAAGCTTCCCATTTAAGGGCAAGCCTAAGCTTGCAGCCTGCAGCACCACTCTCCTCCCCACTGACCAGTGTAGTCAGTGCGTGCTTCATACCAGGCCGCAGCGTCCGAGGCAATCCACTCCAATGAGACTAGCGCAGTTGGCCTTCGCAGAAATGGAAGCAGTGGGACGCAACTGACACTCAGCTGCAGCGCCAAACCCCATGCTGTTGGTCATCTGACATCCAAGCAAGGTTTACTAAAGCATCCAGAGTGTCACGTGCCTTCTGATATATACTGATCCTTCAAGTTCTGTCCCCTCATTGACATCAGTGTGGAGCTGGAAGTCCCAAGTCCCATCATCCAATGCAAAGTTATTCTTGGTCCCCTTTGATTTTGCACTATCAAAGATTATCTGGTACCAAACAGGTGCTGGGATTACAGGTGTGTGCCACCACATTTGGCCACAATTATTACTTGTTAGTTAAAACAATTTTGGGGGGTTGGGGAAGTAGCTCAGTGGCCTAAGCACCTGCCTGGCAAGTGTAAAGACTTGGGTTTGATCCCCAGCACCACATGCCATGCTACTGTACTGGCCACCAAAACCAGGCATGGTGGCGCATGCCTGTAATCCCAGCATAGGGAGGCTGAGACAGGAGGATCACTACAAGTCTGAGCTGCATAGCGAAACCCTCTACCTACCAAATAAATGAATACATAAATAAATAAGTTTTTAAAAGAATTTTTAAAATACATAAAGCACAAAAAGCTATCTTTCACAGGAGCAATCAGTACTGCAATATATTAGGAATTCATTTCACTGAGACAATGCCATACCAAGGCTCCAAGCCTCCCCTGGACCAGCATCACCACCCTCAACATGCAGCATCTGGACACCAGGCCACGGACCCAGCTCCACTCCAGCCATTGCGTGGCTTCCCTGCTCCTCGTTTGACGTGCTTTCTTTTCTCCACTGACAAAGAGCTGAGTTATTGAAACTCCCAGACTATCACACCCTCTCCCACTTCATGTTCCCTACAATCTGCAGACTCTGCACTCCGAAACTTACACGCAAGCTAGAAAGTTCTTTAATGACTTACCCACGCTACAGATGGGAAACCAGGCTCTGGCAGGTGGAGCAGCTGTCCAGGGTCGCACTGTGGTCTGCCTCTGGGGCTTCTCCTCCTGCTGCGTCTCCATGGCCCCTTGGCCCCACAGGGCCCTTGCAAACAGGCTTCCCTGTGTCCCGCAGAGAGACAGAGCTCACAGGAGTCTCTCCAGAACAGCTCCTCCGAGCAGCAGCCCAGCGCAGCTGAGCTCTCCACACCAGCTCTGAGCCACACATAGTCACACCTCTGGGGTTCACAGAGCTCTCCTTCTAGCCCTCCTGGCTGAGCGCCCCCTACAGATCAATGCAGGTTTTATGTCCTCTTGTGTCCCCAGGGCCAGCTGCACACACAGATGGAGTCCAGGCCTGCAGTCAGAGAGGCTGGGTTGAAACACTCCCATCTCCAGCCAGCTGATCCCCAAGGTCACAGAGGGCATTTCCTCAGCCACCTGCCTGGCCCCTAGCCATGCAGGTCAGCATGGACTGCCTTTGTTCTGAGAGGTATTTGCAGATGTTCACATGTCCTGGATCAGAACAGCTCCTTGGAGTGGGGCATGGTAGCACACTACTGTAATCCCAGTTCTCAGGAGGCTGAGGCAGGAGGAATGTTGCAAGTTCGAGACCAGCCTAAGCTACAAAGTGAGCTCCAGGCCAGACTGAACTGCATAGTGAAACTCTGTCTTAAAAAGATAAAATAACAACAAAAAAGCTCCCTGGGGAGAGGAGACTAGGAAAGGGGTGACTTCCTCCCAGAGGCTGGCTACTGGGTTTGGGCGATGCTTGCTGGATGGTGCTTCTGAGCAAGGAGTATGCACACCAGGACAGGAGGAAGACGGCTCGAAGGACAAGTCACAACGACACGGCACTGCCTGCACAGCCCAACCGCCCTGCTCCGAGCTTCCTCTGCCCTTCCTGTGGCTGCCATCTCTTTGGTAAATGCAGTGACTTGGAGGTCTGACAAGTGAGCCCCTGTCACCCCTGCCAGGACAGGAAAGGCCCCGAGATTAGGGGGCGCACACTGGTCCCGGTTTGCCTAGGTGCACGCAGCGCACAGGCCCAGCCTGGTCTTGGAGCCCCAAGGCCCCCTGTGGTGTGGGCAGTCAGAGGCTCAGGGTGATCTCAGCCATAGAGGCTGAGGAGACTGAGGCGTCCAGCCTGCGGCCTGAGTGCCGTCCAAAGGCGGTGGGAACTGTGCTGACTGAGCGCTGTGAGAGGGACCCCAAAGGGCACTCTGGGGGTGACTCTTCAGAGCAGATGTTCAGGGAAAGGAGTGAGGGCTGGGTTGAGACCCGGAAGGCCGGAGCGCAGCTGGGGAGAGTGCTCCAGGCAGGACAGGCAAGGGCCAAGGCCAGGGTGGGGGCACGCCGGGGTGCCAGAGAGACGAACAAGCAGCCACTGAAGACGGGCTCCTCGGGGCTCGAGGACTGCTGTGAGCAGCTGGATTTGCCCCCCGTCACCTGGGAAGCCCCTGGAGGGTGACTTCAACATGGTGTGATGCTCTGAGGAGAGAGCTGTGCCAGTTCAGGCTCTGCAGACCCCGTGGCCTGGCCCTTCCTGTGTCCCGGAGCTGCCTGAGGTGGGCCCTGGGCAGGCTGGCTGCGCCACGGCCCAGCTGCAGATCTGGCATCTCCTTCCTGGCTGCTTCCTCCTTGCTGCCAGAGAGCCAGGATGGTACTAGAGAAGACACCGTGGATATGTCCCCAGCCCCAAGAAATGTCACCACTGACTGCTCAACGCAAGCTCCTGAGAGCCTCTTCAGAGAAGGCTGGACAAGGAGCCTACGCTGGCCACTAAGCACTAGTCTCTGTCCCAGGCCTCGGTACAGACAGAATCCCGTTAGCCCCGGGAAATAGCCTGGGCCCTAAGACCCAGAGGAGTAGTAGGAAGGAATGGCAGGCAGAGGCAGGCGGGGGTGGAGGACCTGGAGTGACCAGGAGCGAGGTGTGAGGTGTTCCCTGTGGGAACAGTGCTGCCACGGGCAGGGTCACAGGAAAACGCAGTTCACATGCAGCCAGGTGGAAGTCTCATTCCAAACGGGGTCTGCAAACCTGGCCTGCCCTCTGCTTAGATATGCCCCCCCTCCCCCCCAGCTTGAATCAGAAGGGTGAGGGGAAGTGTAGGGTCGGGTGACATTGGAAAACTATCCAAAGATTCCAACATGTATTTGTACCAATTCCTCAGGAGGAATGCAGTTACTATGTGTCACAAACACATACCAAGAAAATCTGAAAATCGTGAACTGAAGTCTCGCTGGCACACAGCCACGCTCACTTGTCAGCCTTCTCGGAGGCCAGGGCTGGAGCTGCCCCAAAGCCCACAGAACTTCAGATCAGGAGCCTGTTTGCTGACCCCTGGCCCCGCCCTCCTCATCAGAGAGAGCGATTTTCCCTTCTTCATTAAATCCTCAAACAGCCATCACGATCTTCCCCTCCTCCGGGCTCTGGAAACCAAGTCTCAAACAGGTGAAATCAGGATTTGAACACAGGTCGGTCCCATTTCTTGCACTGCAGACAGGAGGAAACTGACCTTGACCTCCGAGGCCTCAGGAAGAGCCACCTCCACCACTCCCAGCCAGGAAAGAGGCCCTGCGCACTTGGCCTGGGTGGATGACTCAGTTCTGAATCACAAAAACAAACAGAGAAGTCTGTCTGGCCCAGCCGCACTCCCTGGAGGGTGGGGAGGGCAGGGAGCAGGACCTGGCTCTTAGGGACCGGATACTGGACCTCGGCCTATCCCCTGGCGACCAGGATACGGTGCCCCCACAACAGAGGGCAGCTTGCCCTCCAGCAGCTGGTGGGGAGTAGCTGAGCCTGAGCGCACCCAGCCTCCTGCGGCAGCGCCCCTACCCACCCCTCACACCCGTGCCCCGCCCGCCCCTGGTCAGGCCCTGCTCCTCCCCCACTCAGCTCTGCAGCTGGGACTGCTCCCTGGCACCCCCCAGCCCCACAGGCTCCTCTGTGCCAGTGGGCGCCTTGCCCTGGCCCGAATGGCCTCACATGTACTTCACCAGGTACAGCGCAGGACGCCCAGTGCAATGCAAATTTCGAATAAACAACCAATAAATTATAGGGCAACCAGGTTATGTGCCAGACAGCTCTCCCCCACAGGCTTACACTAAGGAAGTACTTGACAGCTGGGCACCGCCTATAATCCCAGCGACACAGGCTGAGACAGGAGGGTCAGAAGTTAGAGAACAGCCTGGACAATTTAACAAAACTGTATCCCAAAATAAAAATAAAATAAAATCTGAGGATATAGCACAGGGGAAGAGTGTCCCTGGGTTCACTTTTAAGGAACACCAAAAAAAAGTATTTGCTCTTTACCAGAAATTCAGATTTCACTGGGCGTCCTGAATTTCTGTTTGCTAATTTGCTTCCCTCCTTCCCCCTCTAACTTCACTCTTCGTCTTCGGGCCCCATGATCTGCCTTAATTCTGGAACTTACAAGGCCCTTCCCACCACACCAGGCCTTCTCTAGCCCCTTCCTTCCAGCACAGGCAGATGCCAGCAAACGTCACTTCCCTGGGGTTGGCCCCAGCCTCCCTGAGAAGATCAGGCTCCCCCTTCCCACCTATGTCTTTTTTTTTTTTTTAAACATTTATTTATTGTG
>NDGN011391154.1:0-17811 GCA_002564285.1 Tympanoctomys barrerae
AGGGCCTGGCCCTGTCTGACTGCCTATAATATTTCTATCTAACTCGGCTGCCTAGAGCACCACAGTCTAATGAGAAGACAAACAGGCAAATATTGAGTGATACGCAGTCCAATTTTAAATTTACTGTATAATGAAATTACAAAGAAAGAAAATAACATGGGTTGCAGAAGAGTCCTTGGCAGGACTAACATCTAAAAGGATGCAGGAAGGTTAGAGAAGGAATTATGCAAACAGGGAAAGGGAGCAGAATGAAGGGGACTGGACACACCATGAGGTCAGGAGGAGTCTGAGAGAACTGCAGACGTTTGAGGCTAATTCAGTGGAGACTGTAGCAGTGAGAAATCATCTGGGGCCCATAGGCAGGGACCAGGCAAGGCAGGGGCTTCTAAGCAATATTAGCGATCATCGACTCTACACTAGGATTAAAGGAAGCCATTCCACAGCAAACAGAAATGTGCCATCAGATTGGAATTTCCAGATCGTCTTCTCTTTGCAAACTAGAACTAGAGTAGAGGAAAGGCAGAAGGGAAGAGGGAAGGTGAAAGTGTAGATCTGATGTTTTGCTAGTAGAGATGGTGGTCGGGCTGAAGACGCTGCAGGAGGGTGGAAGAGAAGGTGAGAAAAGAGATGGGACTCAGGGTGACTAAAAACATCGCAGTTGGTTAATAAAAACATGTTAAATGGCTTTTAAAAAGTAAAACTTATGACTCGCACACTGGATGATTGGTGGCACAAATACTGAACCTTTCTCTATTAAAGAACCACAGGAAAAATTACTATCCATGGAGTAGTAAAGGGAATTCCCATTTCTAAGACATCATCTTTTGATAGTATAAATGCTGTGAACTAGAATCTGAGAGAACCAAGCATGAAAATTGGGCAAAACCGAATTTAAATTCCTTATCAAACCACAGGAGTAGTACTCAATCAAGCTTTAGAATTGCATTCATTTCACATTATAATTAAAATCTGCGTTGCTAGCTTTTACAAGTTCTCCCAGTCACTTAGTGCTATGATTTCTCCAAGCAACTCTCAAGCTTTATCTTTATATAACACATTATTTTGTGTTTTCTGTGTATAACATATTGCAGTGGTACCTTACATTGCATTGGCTTATGAAATCAATTTTCTCCACAGTTCTGGCCACACATTGAACTGGACAAGATCTAAATCAAATTTCCACCTAAGGTCAACATGGACCCTAACCACTTAATTCGATTCAGTGCTTATCCAACCTGATTTGCAGCCAGAAATGTGGAAAGCATCAAATTCGTGAAGCGAGGTGCTGCAGCTCAATGCTGCTTTGCACATCACGTGTTCTCAAGAGACATGTGTTGAATTACCCAGCATGGTGTGTGTTCTGAACTTAGAATGAGTTTTCCCCTAAACAAAGCTGTATATGTCACAGTTTCACTGCAGTGAGTGACCCGCCCGAGCTCTGCCAATCGGGAAGCAGGGTCCACGGTGTGCTGAGTCACGTGCTTTCCGTGGTCTTTCCAGAATGGGTGACTTATTCATATCTGTGGCTCGATTCTTCTCACTCGCTGTGCTCACAGGCGGCGCTTGATTGAGAGACACAGAGTTGAGTTCACTTTGAGTACGAGCTCCACGTCTCTGTGTTCTGTTCTTTAAATTGTACAGAAATCGTTTTGTTCGACTGAGAAACAGATGTCACTGAAGACAGAGACACAGTCACTTTCTCTCCAATGTTTTCTCTTGCATGTGCATAAATGAAGCATATTTGGCAAGTGACAAATTATTTTTATGCTTGCCTAAGTAGTTAGAGCAGAGAGCATAAACTTGGCTGTGTATCATAGCCACTTGGCACATTCTGAAATATTCCCGTTCCCTGGCCTCTCACCCAGCCTGAAATGAGTTGTTTCCAGGCATCAGTATTTGTGAAGATCCCAGATGATTTTGTTCTGCAGCTTCGACTCTAGTACATTTTGTTTTATGTGTTCTTTACTGCAACCACAAGGTGGCAGTATGACAATACAGTGCACATCTCAGCCCTGTGTGAGGAGAGTGGAGGTTTCTCCTCTAACACTAATTAATAACTTTTCCTGTGTCCTTTCCCTGAGAGATGGAGGTAGCATTAAGTTTCCTTCCTGCTATCCTGTGTTTACTTGTTTTCCTAAGTATCTTATTCACTTCTTTCTCTTTGCTGAACTTAATACCCAAGCCCTGCAACTTAAAAGGAAAGTTATTTAGGTGTCCAGTTTCGAGGTCTGGGTTCATACATGGTCTGCAGGACCCTAGGAAGAAACAGAGAGGCAGGAGAGCTGGGTGGGAGACGTTGCTCAGGTCTGGTGACCAGGAAGAAGAGCAAAGGGAGGAGACCCTGAGCGAGACCACCCTGCAGTCATGCCTCAGTGACCCACCACATCTCACCTGGCCCTGCTACCTGACAGCAAGTTGGAGCTGTGTTTACTAGCGGACGGATGAGGGCATCCCGCCATGGTGCAGCCACCTTCCTGGCAGCCCCAGGCTTTTGGGGGGCATCCCAGGTCTAAACCTTAACCCCAAGTAATTTCTTAAAGACATTTATCAATGGATTAAATTAATAAGAATTGCAAGCCATATTTGCCAATGGGGGAAAATCAGACAGATTGGAGTTTAAGTATTGTCTTTGCACACAAACACAATCATTTCACCTTTTGTACTCCTCAGAACTATTAATCCTGACATGGATCTCTCTCCCCGCCATAGGGAGTCTTTGCTTTCTGTTCCACATCACAAGAGAAAGATTGTTACAAAGTTTAAATGACAGAATATATGAAATCAGCTTCAGAACAAGGAAGGAGGAGAAAAATGACAGTGTTGTTACAGAGTCAGTTACACAAAATCCAGAAAACACCAGGATGCAGTATTCCTTAGTACGCACGGTGTATGTGTGTGAGAGAGTATGCGTGTGACGTCTTGCTTTCTGTGTGTGGGTCTCCCCCCGCCCCAGGCATTCTGACTTTTGGTTTCTGGTGGTGATCATGTCACACAAGCAACATGCTCCTGCCTCTTTGGCTTCCAGGAACAAAGACTAAACGCTGAATGTTATTACATTTCTCACTTTAGCAGCAGAAATGCCTTCTGCCTTTGTGTCCAAATCCTTGCTCATTCATAATTACATCATTCTCAAATCTTGCCAGTGCTTTCTCTAACATTACTAGCGGCCTTCGAGGTGCCAAGTGGGAGCCCAGTCTGCATCTCGTGCCTCTCTGTGCTTGCATGGCTGGCCTTGTCTCCATCCCATACCTTGTCCCTTGACCTCCTGTGGGATCTGCATTCTGTTCTCCTCAGCCTCTAAGCCTGGGGCTCAGTTGTTTTCTCCGCCTTTAGAATTGAGGCTGTCAGGGACTCTCACTTTTTCCCAAAGCCTTTTCTCTCTGGGCATCACATCTCCCACCACAGCCTTAATTTAAGAGCCATGAATGACTCAGATCTGTATCCATTGTCCCTGAGTTCTAGATGTGTAAGTCTAAGCACCACTGGAATTTAAGTGGACATCTCAGCACGAGCACATGTAATCCTGAACTGGGCATCTCTCTCAGCCATAGGGAGTCTTCTCTTACTGCTCCAATCTGAGGATGGAGGGTGGAATCAGATCTTGGGTGGGAGGCTCCCCCTGCTGCTCTCCCAGCCCTGAACACCCACACCCACACCCACAGAGCTAGCAAGGCTTCCGTGTCCACCCCCGTCCAGCAGAGCACTGCTGCAAATGGTCACTTGCATATGAATCACATTCACAGGATTTCTTCTGGGAATTCTGTGTAAGACAGTTTAGAAAGAAGCATTAATCAGGTTAGTTAACAGAGAAAACCAGTTATTAGCTCCCCTACTCTCCAAGTACATGCTTTCAACTCCTCAGACTTAAAAATCTTAATGAATAAAATTTGCCTATATGTATTGTGTACAGGTTGCAAGATACACACACGTGGGGTGATGTGGCTAGACAGAGCTGATTAACATGTGCGCTGCTTCACACCATCTCTTTTTCTGTGTAGTAAAAACAACTAGATTGCATCCTTTTGGTATTTTCAATGATCAATACATTATTAACTGTGTTCACCATGTTTTCCAATAGCTCTGGAACATAGTCCTTCTAAATGAAATTTTGTATCCTTTGGCCAACACAAACATTCCTAGCTAATGACTGAGTAGTGATTCCTCGAATAGGTCACTGAATTCATAACTAAATGAGGATCTGTGTATCATATATACATTGCAATATTCAGAATGAAGAAATTGTCAAAAGTACTCTCTAACTTGATACCTCTGCTTTTATTTGCATTGCTCATACATGCAGTACTGTAAGGCATACCAACATAAAACTACAGTATGGTACTGTATATACTGCATAGTATAATCAACAAAAATTGCAGTACTGTGTAAACAAGATTACTATAACAAAAAGATATGAAGGCCCTGTAAACAAGATGTATAGAACTACATATAAAAGAGTCCAAACAGTTGTTGAACCCAGTAGGCCATTAAACAAGGAATATCGGCATCTCTCCAAGTCTCACTGTCTAGCTCTCCGTAGCCAGTTCTGTACTTTCTACTTGAATGAGCTGAATGTCTGTGACATTGCACATGTGAGATCATGCTCTATTTATTTTTCTGTATATCATGTATTTCTTCTAGAGCAGATCAATGTCATGGAACTTTTCCTTGTGTTTCTTCTAGTACTTTTAAACTTCAGGTCATATATTTAAGTTTTAAATTCATTGTGAGTAGATATTTATATAGGATATGTGGGAACAATCTAATTCCTTTCTTCTTGCATGTTGATAAGTTGAAGAGACCTCTTTCTTCATCGTTTGTTCTTGGCATCTTTGTCAAAAACACTTGACCATAAATACGTAATTTCTAGTCTCTCTATGCTGATCCATAGGCCATTCTGTCTTGTAATGTGAATGCCCTGCTGTTTTGGATACTGTTAGTCTATCATACATTTTGAAGTCAGATAGGGTGAGGACATGATAGCAATGTTAGACAGCAGAAGGCTCTCTGCCTTACTGGTGCCACGAAAGCCAATGTTTTCAGTAGTTTCTCTTCTACAAGAGACTGTTCATTAATTCTTCTTTTTAAATGTCCTGCCATTTGGCCAACATCTGATTGCAGTATTCTCATTTTATATGCATTTCTTTATGTGGGGGTGATGGGTCTACCGTTCCCAGACTGTTTTTAAACTCTGGTATTTGTCAGGCCCCCTGTGGTCCCCATACTTTCTCCCCTGCCCTCTTCCTCTGTTATGGGTCAACAAATTCTTACTGATATTTGCACATCTGCAAGCCTCTATCCAAGAGCACTTGTCTGAATTCAGATCGTCCCCTTAATTTTCAAATAAACAACCCTGCTCACATAGCCTCAGGCTTCTCTGTCTACCAACCTCATTTCACTCTGTGTTCCGTTTCTTTAGAGGAGTCCACCAACACCATTATCCACCCAGGCACTCAGCATATAAAGCAGAAGTCGTTTTTCTCTCTCATTGTATATAATTCATTAAAAATCCAATTTATGTTAGTTTTATTTGTTAAACCTATTAATTATTCTTGCATACTGTATATCTTCTGTCCTTTTTCACTTTCCATTCTCTACTTGGATTTTTAAATGTTTTTTTGTAGGTTGTACAGCATCTCTCTACCCCTTCTTTCTGATTTCTGTTGTCATCGTTCAATGCAAGCATAGATTTAGCACATGCTAGGTGCCTAAGATTTTTATTGGATTATTAAATGTAACAAATTAATAAAGTTGAATATCTTCTAACTCATAGTGATTATCTGTTTGTTCATATTATTTAATCCAGTTTGAACATGTATACACTATGTCATCATACAAAATACATGCCAGTCACATTGTTATTATTTATGCTATCCATATATGAGTGCATGGTTTAATTTCTGCAGGACTTTCAACAAAGAGAGTAGAAATCAAATCTTCAAAAATAATACAAAAATATCTCAAGCTTCTTAAAGAGTAGATGAAGGTCTCAAGGCCTGATAGTTCTCTGTTCATTACCATTTTGCTTTGTCTCCCATCCTCCTTTCTTTTATACTTACATTGCAACCTAGCAAAACAGAATTTGTACTGTTTAATAGGATGGGGAAATAGAAAATCTGGACAATCAGACAGAACTGTTCTTAGCAGATGGAGCCAAAGAGCGCTATAGATCATCACACATTCATGATTGCTATGCACACATGTGCAAGTGTGTGTGTGTGTGTGTGTGTGTTTGTACACTGTGACTTCACTCTTTGGATTCTTGTTCTGTTACTGCCTTATACTGCCTTGTAGAATATATATATATATGTGGAATTACCCTTACTCAGCAGGTGACATTTGTCTCCTCTCCTTTTAAATCTAAACCCAACAAAAGCAAACCTGAACATACAGCTCATTTGCAGGGGACCTGCACTAATAATAACTATAAACATGTGTTTCAAAGATGTCTATGAAATCACTGAAGGAGAGAGTCCTGGCCCCATCACTTTGTCTTCTCTCTGCAGCTTGGGGTTGGTCTGTGGACTTTGTGCTTCATACATGAGCAACAGCTGTGTGCTGACGTGCCAAGGAAAACCAGCTCAGAATAGCTTTGTTGCAAGTAGAAAACGGCTCCTATGAGCTTTGGCAGTGGCTGCATTCTGGAATTGGCTTTAATTTTGAAACTTGAATGGAAAAATCTGGTACATGGGAAAGCCAGTTCTGTGGAATCCTCTTAGACAATCAGGGTCTGCTGTTAGAAGAAATCGATCCCCAAAGCACAGGGCTGCGGGGTCCCTGGAAGGAGCCTGGACATGGCCACATGGGCAGGTTCTAACCACAGCAGCATGCATGGGCTGGGGCAGCAGGAAGCCTGCCACTTGGCAGCCCATTGTAGCCAGCCAGACTTTGACCTTGCAAGAGCTGACTTTGATTATGGCTTTATAAATTTTCAAGAATATCCATCTTTTACTTGTTCACTCATGAAATCATACCATTCATACAATTTGGGGCTTCTTTACAGTTTGGGGTGCAGCACTCTTCCTAAGTCAGGTCCAATGGCCAGCGACTGCTTCCAATGTCCTCACCTTTGTCTGGCCGGTGCTTGTGTGTCCTCACAGTGGTGCTGGGCTGGAAGAAGGGCTCCTTTGCTTAGTTGTCACTGTGCTGACTGCCGCTGAGGAGCCAGCACTGCTTGGCTGGCCACATCTGAGCAGTAGGGATGTTTAAGGCCTTTCGCCCCAGTACGAACCATGGGTTCTACAGGATGGTCTGCCTGGCAGTAGCCCCTTCCCAGTGCCTCAGCTTTGTGCCAGCTTGCCTCCCTTAGCCTGATGGTCTCCTACAATCACACCCAGGCACTTCTGCAGGATGTGAACTGCCCAGGGTGCAGGACTAGGAGAAATTCATGGCTTCCAGAGATTGTGAATGCAGAAAAGAAATGTTGCGAAGCCAGAGGTGTTTTTGAAATGTCCCCAAAGCCTTCCTTGCTGTATCCCTCTCTGAAGTACCCACATCCTAGCAGGCAGAATCACTGAGTAAATCTTTTACTTTTCCATGAAGCATTTGAAGTGTTGGATAATGAGTTCCAGGCTCCTCCATCTCAGGGGATCAGATTTTTTTTTTCCTCCTTTGCACTCAGTCTACTATACATTGGATAGTTATCCTGTCCTATTTTTCTCAGCCTCATGGTGATGTGATTTTTGGAGAGAATGTCTTCTTTTCAATATGGACTGGCTTAAATTGGACCAACCTCTTCATGTCAAAATACTAAGAAAATGAGACTAGGGAGTTTACTTGTGTACATTTGTCTTTGAAGATGTACAGATTGTGGACATCTCTTTCTCCATATCCAAACCCCACATAGGAAGAATATTGACTAAGTACATCAGACCAAAGGTTCTGTCCTTTCATTTCTCCCACACAGGGATAACCGAGGGGACTCTGAGGAATTCACATTGAGCTCCTTCTATAACCAGCTGGAGAAAGGGATACATATCGAGACCACTTAAATATAGCCCACATGAGTATAATCCAAATACCCATATAAAGGTATTTCATGATGATTCAAGAGAACTAAAAGATCAATAATCACAGTGTTCTTTATAATGAGGACTGGTACCATGGTCTATTGAGAATCATGATGAGTGTTCTTTGGAGAAGGTCTAAAAATGAAAAAAGATCTTATCATTCTGAAAGAGTTTTAGTAGGAACTGTTGTAGGGCAGGTGAGCAGTGGAAAGAGTGGCCTCTGTGATCTTGTCCTCAGGTGTTCGGTTGTAGTTTTCAAGTTCAGCCACTAGTAGCTGAGCTCTGGACTCTAAACCAGGAGGTGTAGGCTCCCAGGGTGGGACCTGTTACCCATATTTATTCGGCAGCATTTTATTGTGATACAAGTAAGTCTTCCACCAGTGTGTAGGTGAACTTTAATTTCTGAGTTCGTATCACTACTCTGTATTTATATGGTTGTGGGCAGCACCAAAAGCAATGATACCGAAATATTCCCATGTATTGTTAAGAGTTTAATCATGTGTAGGTTATTTTTTACTTACAAAAGTTTTTATTTGTTTTTATTCTGTAGCCTCCACCTCAGATATATGACAAACAGCTGGATGAAAGAGAACATACCATTGAAGAATGGAAAGGTGATTCCACTGCTCATACACGTATTTTTTTCTTTACTTTATTAAAACTCAGACCATAGAAAGTATCTGACCATTCTATATTCTATGCTTTTCATACAGAAAGTACTCCAAGACCTTTTCTTATAAAAAATACATGGAAAGATTTTTAAATTGTTCTTTTGGACCATTTTCAAAGTTCCTAAAACTTCATCTATCTTTTCATACTGATGACAGAATTGCATTTACTCATTAATGAAAGGAATTAATTAAATTAATTATTTACATCTCTGCAGATAGTACTGATTATCAAAGTCTTTGTTGTTGTGGAGGGCAAGCTTCAACTCAAACTTTATAATTAAATTTCCCTGCTGATAAGCAAAAATTTTACACAAAACATAAAATTAAAATGTTTTTAGATTTTAGAGGGAGGAATATATTCATGAATTCATTTACTGACTGTAAGATTTGAGAGCTTAAATAGAAAATAAGTGCTTCTAAGTGTCTTATTTCTCCTGCAGTTAATAAAAGGAGACAGTGAATTCTTTACTCCTTTTTTCCATAGAAATTTCTCCAAAATCATGTTATATCTTCAGAACTATCCCTAGGTTGAAACAAGACAAAACGGCAACTCAGACTTGCCAAGCACTATTAAACTAATAGAAATAACTGCAGAGTAGAGTAATATAAGAAACCCTAATGGGAAGGTACGAAGCAATGAGATCAAAGTGGGGAGAAACATAAATGCAGAATTTGAAGGGAAGGCAAACTTAGCTACCTTGAAGGAATTAATACAAATTGTGAAAAGAAAAACAGTAAAATACCAGATAAGGGCCATAAGAGGAAGACAAATGGTTTTCCAGCAAGTAAAACTTCCAAGAAGAATAAAAAGACTTCCCTGGGCAAGGCACCCTGCTGGTGAAGATGGAAAACTCAAGGAATGCAAAAAATAAATCATCAAGAATGCAACTGGAAGGGAACGGTTTGCTTTGACCTAATCAAGAATAAAGCAGTTTGCAGGGGTTCCTAAATAGGTAAGAGGGCAATACAGGCGTCATCTGATGAAGGCATAGACTAAATTGGAGAAAGAAAAGTGCAAAAGGGTTGATGATCACATGAGCCTCAGGTTGCCACAAAGCAAGACTGAGGAGGGCCGAATAATTTTTAGCTAAAAGGAAAATTTTAAAGAACCAAAGATCAACTTTTTAATATTAGCAATGAGAATGACAAAAATGGATGTCAATTTGGGAATGAATAAAACAGATTTTTAGAAAGCTGTGTTTTAGGCCTGTTTAGATTTTCAAATCTAAGACAAGAACCTGAAAGAAAAATGATGTCAGATGAAAGATGTAAGGCCTGGTGATGATCTAATGTTGTAAGCTATTGTGCAGCTTGAGGCGTGAGTGTTCAAAAAATGGGTGCTCAAAAAAGATTATGAAAACTTATTGGTAAATAATGTGAGACTACATCAGAAGTAGTACTGAGAATTGAAAAAAATGTATATCTTTCATACATTCATTTATTCACTGCTTTATTAAGGAGATACTTTTGCTATTTCTATAAAATAGAAATAGAGGAATAAGGGATATCAGTTGATTCTGATCAACTCAACCCCATCAAAATATTGTTGCTTGCTATGATTTAATTTCTCTGTGTATTAAGAAACATTTGCTGTAGATAGTAACACATAACTTTTTTTTTTTGCAGAACTTATTTACAAGGAAGTAATGAATTCAGAAGAAAAGACTAAAAATGGCGTAGTAAAAGGACAACCTTCTCCTTCAGGTACCCACTCCCAGTGAATAACCAATAAACCAGTACTTGGGTATGTCCTGGACTTCCGGGAGGGGTGGCAAGCAGTAATGTTACTTACTGAATGTGTAAGTAAGGACCATGTGATTGCTTCCCCATGGTTTTCATTTTGTTTGTTCTGATATTTAGTGCATTCATTCTGATTATTCTGATTATAATGATCCAGCACAACAGTTCTCTTAGGACTGACTTAAAGACAGTAACACATTCTAAAGAATTGTTGACATGGGTTCTCCAAGCATAAATGCTCTTCATAAAACAGAGACACAAGGCCCTGCTGGCCTCCAGGTCAGTGGAGAGCTCAGGAATCCCTCCAGCTCTATCCTCTAGCCACGTTCATTCTCACCAAACTCTTCCCAAGATGGTGTGACCAAGTTGAAGCCTCTACCACATGTGCTGTGTGCTTGTCACCCTTTCCTGTATTGGAACAACATACTTGACATATGCAACTTAAAGGAAGAAAGTATTATTGTAGTTCATGGGTTCAGTTTATTGTCACAGACTCCTTTTAATTGTGTTTATTTGTTGGGGTTTTGGGTGTGTGTTTATTTTGAGACATGGCCTTGCTATGTAGTTCAGGTGGCTTTGAAGCCCAAGCTATCCTAAAACTCATGGTGATCCTCCTGCCTCCACCTCCAAAGTACTGGGCTTATGGCATGTACCACCACACTGCAAGTTTGGAGACAGAAACACATTGGTAGAAGGGTGTGTTGGGTGCAAACTGCTCAACCCAAGGTGAGCAGGACACAGAGATAACAGGAAAGAGCTCCAGAAAAGTTAGGCCCTTCAGTCACATGCAGGCAACCCAAGTGACCTTCTTTTGCCAGAAAGATGCATGTCTTGAATATAAAGCATTTGAGGAAACATAGTTTATTTTCACCTTTAAATTACACTCAGCTTTTGCCACCAAGAGTGTAACCTGAAAATGTCTATAACAAAACAGATTTGTATGTCTAACTTTCATGAAAAGTATTTCCCATTCATTGTCAATTGTCATAACGAAAAGGGTATAGGATGAGTTAATCAATTACTCACACCAATAGTATTGTGTGGATCACTAGTTTGTGTCCACAGGCAGCTTGACACCCAGACAGATGTAGTTACCACATGTCCTTCTCCCCAGAAGACTTAAGGCAATGTTCAGTTCTACCCCAAGTTTTCTTTATGACATAGGGCAAAGAAACTCCCAACCTGTTTTATGTCTGCTATGAGTTTGTGTTCTCTAAAATCAAAGAATTTTAAGAACAATGAAAGTTAAGAGCAGAATATATTTGTTGGTGGAAGAAAAGTTTCTGTCTGAGAGAGAAAGAAAATAGAAGTCCCAAGTGGGAAGACAAGGAACCTGCTTTTCTAGGGATTTTTATAGAGCAAGTCCACAACATGAGGTAGGTCCAAGGTGGGCAAAATGGGAACTTGCAAGGTGGGCATGAGGTGCAATATTACTACGGTCAACCAATAAGATTATGAGTCTATTTGCTCAGGTAAAATCCATGAAATTGGAATCAAATGGGGGAAACAAATAGTATAGCAAGTGGACATAAATACAGAACAAGGGCTTTTTGTAGGGGGTTGGGGTAGTGACTTCCTGGCTTTCTCAAGGTGATTGATGCCTATTTTGATATCAGTCCCCGATGTTCATCCTTAGGGAGGTATGTGGCTGCATTTGTTTTGTCTTTTGTCTTGAGATCTGGCCCACAGCTGAGGTGTCTGTCTCTCCCACAGTTGCGAGGTGGGTTCTGCGCTGGCTCCTTCAAGGGCCCAGCCTTGTCTGACTAGCTATGATATTGTATCTGTCTTAGCTGTCTGTAACACTCAGAAAGGGCAAAGGGTACACTGGCATTGTCTTCCACTTTGCCCACCTTCGTTATTCTCTCCACCATTTGGATTAATTCTGCAGAAATTGTTTCTAAATTCTCTATATGCTTTCTCTACTGCTGATTTAAAGAAAAAACTGAAAAGACAGAAAGATTCAACATCCATCCAGAATGATTCCTTGTGTTAAGGATTCCTATAATAATGAGAAAAAAATGTATAACTATAAAGAAGCTGAAATACTAGAATCAAGGAAAAGATGACAATATTTTATACTGGGATGGAACACATTTTAACAGAAACTATTTATCGATCTTCAGTTCAGATTATCATTGCTTCATTTCTTTTCAATAATACCTTGTTCCAAAAGACTCTGCATATCTTCCCTAAGAATAGGATTCTTTTAAATTTTCTACTAGTCCCTGCGCTTAAAATATTGGACCTCTTATAGTACTACCCCTACTGATTTTAAGTTCACTGAGAAGATTGTGCCCATTCATCTTTGCACACTGTGCAGTGCTGTACTCTGTAGTAATAATAGCTCAATAAATGTTTATTCGCTAGAAAATAACCACTCAGTTCCTCTCACAGCATGTCTCTTAGTGCTGTTCCTAAAACAGACCTCAAGACAGGATAATAATTTTAATGGAGTACACAACTCAGTAAGTTCTTGGATGATGATTACAACTATTTAGTCACCCTATTATTTGCTATGAGTCCAATTAGGTCCAGTATTAATTCCAGGAATTGTCGTCTTTAACATTTGTCCATGCTTCCCACAGTGGCTTTCTGCCTTCACATGATTTTTCAATTCATTCACTTTGGAAATATACATTCATGATTATTTGTAGGCCTGTTTCCTTCAGTGTTCATGATTATTTCAAAATACATCAGTTAAGGTCTACCTAAGAAAGAAGTCTTTACTTCTTTTTAATCATAACAATGACTGATAACAGTGAGAGATTATGTACCATATGCATATACAAGTATAGATTAGACTGATTTAACCAATTCATAATTAAAGTGATTGCAGAGTCAATTTTTCACTACATGATTTTAAAGGACAATGATCCATGACTCAATTCTGACAGATCACAGGTGATGTATATCTATGTGACATATTCATCTGTAATATATCTTCCTTTATTCATGTCATGTTGAGGCTGTAGAGCAGCTGGGTGGTAGAGCCATTTCTTGTAACTCTAGAGAAGCAGTTGTGTACATCTCTTCCCAGAGTGATTTTATGGCCCTCATGTTGATAGCCTTAAAGGAGCTAGGGAAGTTTACAATATGAAACTTGGCAGACCCTACAAATCAGAACATCTTCCCCCTGGAGAATTGCTTGTTAAGTTTTTATTGGTGCATCACTATATTAGTGTGTGTGCAGTAAACTGATAGAAAGAAAAAGCAATTACTAAAACATCTTCTGAAATGTTGCTTTTTTGCATTTTCATAATACTCAACTTTCCCTATTATGTCTACATACTATACTTTATTATTTGAAGAGCAAGGATGAAATTGTCTTGCAATATGGATTCTCTTATACTCAGTGATAATCCCCTAGCAAGGGGTGAGTTAATGCAATTCCTCAGGGACAAAATGACCTTAATCCCCAAGTCTGTTGTAAGGATGCCTTAAAAATGTAAATAAGAGATTAAATGCACATTTTCTGAGTTACTTACAGTTTTGAAATTCATTGATGGAATTTTCGTATATGAATAAGAATACATCTGAACTACAGATACAGTCCTAAACAAATAATTTTTACTCACTTCTGCCATCTGATTTCACTTGTACAGTAATTTTTTTTTAAATAGCCTATCTGTTTGCTTCCTGAATTGATTTGTAAAGACTGCTGTGGGAATAGTAGTCTGTAAACAGACATTAATTTTCCTCTGGAGGCAATTGTTATATAAAGCTAAAGCTGAAACAAACATAGCAGGTCATCTAATTTTGTGATTCTCTGTCTGTCCCCCACCTCTATTCCATGTCAAAATAAAGCTCCCTCGGGTAACAGTGACTCACTGAGACAAAGATGCTTAGCACACATTGGACAGAGATTTTAAAAAAATCTTTAAATGAAAGGTAAATTTGTCCAGGTGTTTTAGTCCAGACTCCCTGCTTTCCAATGTGGACAACGTTCCCCACTGTGGGAGGAGACCTCTCCCAGCTAGAGTCACTCATTTCGTTCAATGATTTGTATTTATTTTTTGCTAAAAATCATCAAGCCCACACATGTTAGGAGGCTCAAGATTTTATAGAAATAAATGAATATCCTTCTTTGATTTTTGTTTCTTTTCATTTTTTGCATATATCTTTTGGTTGATGGTGGTTGGTGAAGGATTGTCATGAGAAATAATTTCCTTTTATTTCTCCTAATAACAGTGAATATTTTTTGTTAAATAACTTTTAGCTTGGAAATTCCATTAGTATAAGTTATTTCATTTTTCAAATTATACTGTACAAAAGTAAAATAGAAAATAGCTAATACCCATCATTTGCAACCGGATTAGTATTCTTAGCTCCTTTAAATGTCATTATCTTTGAAAGTAGGCCTTGCTTATTGACAGCAAAACATATTACAGCATGCATCTCTCCACTGGTTCCTTCTATGTAATAGAGAAAGAAGGGAAAATCGTCACGTTGTTGGGGCGTCCTGGAGTGGAAGTTGTCATCACATTCAGTCTGGCTCAATTCTGCTCAAGAGATTTTTCGCAAATTTCTTGACAATAAAGTAATGTGAAACCAAGGTTTCTGTTCTGTTCCTTTTTCTAAAGGGATTCTTAGCACTTCTTTTTTTTTTTTTGACACAAGGTCTCCCTATGTAGTCCAAGGTGACCTTGAACTCATTATATAGTCCAGACTGGCCTCAAACTTACGGCAGTCCTGTCCTATGTCTCTTTCACTTGCGCTCATGTTTGGGATTTGCTAAACTTGATCGTTGCCTGTGTGGAACTTGAATGGGTCATATTAAACCCACAAGTGATTGCAGCCACTTATTGTAATATGATAATGAAGGGAGTGCCAATCAAAACTTAATCATCAGAAAATGGTAAAATCATCAATCCTTGGCAATCATCTCTAAATGGCAGCTAGCTGAGCTGATCAGTAACACCATTTCTGTGGTGTGAATATTCTCACTGTGACCAATCGCAAGCTCGCAGTGTGACACCACTGAACGCAGAACTGTAGAAGGATTGCTAATAGGTCACTATAAGAAGCCACTGAACACAGCCACCAACACGCAAAGCAGTGCCCTCCATTCTCCCTTCCTAGCACCTCAGAGAGGAACCACTTCTGTAAGGCCAGGAGATGGCATGATGCTTTTTATAGAGGAAGCATGGGAAAGAAAAGACCTCTCAATTTTTTAAAGAGAATGAGAAATAGCTTAAAAAATCAGAAATGATACAGAATTTCAGTAAACATAATGACAGGACTCCAACAGTGGTTGTTACATTGCATATTGTTGTCTTCAAATTAGTTGTTCAGATTACCAGAGAGAAGCATGACAAACTGGTCAGAAAAAAAAGAAGAAAAAGAATTAAGCACCAACTATTCCTTTTAGCAGACCAGTAGAAATCAGCAATTATCCAACCTATCCTGTGTATATACATATATATTTTTCCCTTTCTTCTCTCTTTTCTCTCATCCCAGTTGTCCCTCCCCTTTGAATAGTTTGCTTTGCTTTCATAATATCTATTGAACATTTTAGATTTTATTTACTCCATCAGGTTCTTATACTAGGGAGACAATGTACTGTTTACACATGCAGGTCTGATTTATTTTACTAGTATAGTCTCTACTTGCATCCATTTACCTATAAAAGCGTTGAGTTTATCATTTTTATAGCTGAGTAATATTCAACTGTATAAAAAGACCATATACTTTTTATCTATTCCTCATCTCATGGGCATGTGGTTTGTTTCCAAGATTTAGCTATGACAAATTATATAAACATGTGTGCACATATATTGCTGTGGTATGATGTTTTCAGTTCTGGTGTAAAAATCAGATACAGTAGTCCATGAAACCCTAGAAATGCATGTTTCCCATAAACATTTGACAGGTTCCAAATTTAGATAAGTGAGGGCTAATGCTAAATTTACATTCAATATTGATAAAGCAGGAGGCAAGAGCCTTCTGACACAGCACAAGGATTGCCAGGAACCAGGTGATGGACACAAGAAAAATGAGGATTTGCCTTGGCCAAGACAGTGTAATGTCATTTGATCTATTTGATTTTCAGCCCACTGCCAATGAGACTTCTTGTTCAAATAATCTGGTTATAATTCTATTTACTAGCAATGAACCAAAGCAATTCCATTTTCAACTATGTCAGAAAGCAGGAAAAACAGAAAACATTAGAAATAACTTTAACACAAGAAGTGCAGAATTTGTACTCTGGAAATTACAAAACACTGTTTAATCAATGTTAATTAGTGAAGTTAAAGAAGACCTAAGTAAATGAATAGGTATTCCATTGTTCATGACTTGGAATAGGCAATATGGTGAAAATGTCCACACTCACCCAAACTGACTTATAAATCAAATATAATACAAAAATAATGACTGTCTTCTCTGCAGAAATCTTGTCTCAAAATGCAGGCCAAGACTGAAGTCACATGGAGTAGTTAAAAAACATTTTGAAGGTGATAGAGTTAGGAGTTTCATACCACTGATATCCAGTGTTAGAGCAAAGACACATATTCAAGATATCATGCTACTTATGTCAGAGAGCAGGAATTTTTGACATCATTATCCAGGATATCCAGATTGAGAACAATGGAATGGAATGGAATCGAGAGTCCAAAAATAGATCTACATTTTTGTTACCAATTTATTTTTGATAACTGTGTCAAGATGACTTTACAGGGAAAATGGTCTTCTCAATAAACAGTGGGAAAGCTGAACATCCACTTGAAGAAGAATGAAGGTGGACCTCACCCCGAGCAAGAAGGAGCTCAAAATGGCTCATACATTGCAGTATAAGAACTAGCATTATAAAATTCTCAGTGAAAACATGGGATTCAAGCATCATGAGCTTGGGTTAGGAAATGATTTCTTAAATGTGACCTGAGGAACACAATGGACAAAAGAACAACTAGATAAATATGACACCATCAAAACTAGGGCTGGCCAGATAGATCAGCGGACTAAAGCACCTGCTTAGGCAGATGCAGGGCCCAGGGGTTTGAGCCCCAGCCTAACATGCCAGTCTTGCCCCTAGGATGTGCTGAGACAGAGATTAAGACTGGGCATGGTGGTGCACACCTATAATATCAGCACTTTGGAGACTGAAAAACAGGAAGGATTACTACGAGTCTGTTCTGTGTAGTGAGACCCTGCAGACTCTGTATTAAATATATATATATATATATATATATATATATATATATATTTAATATGTGTACACTTGTGCTTTACCATTGAAACCCATTGTTCTGTACATCTGATGTGTGCTAACAATTAAAATTCAATGCTTGTGCTTCAAAGACACCTTTAAGAAGCAAAAGGACAATCCATGGTATTAAAACACTGGCCAGTCTTATAGCTTAAAGGGACCTCAAGTCCGCACCTTGTACAGCAATTAA
>NDGN011391155.1:0-12225 GCA_002564285.1 Tympanoctomys barrerae
TATATATATATATATATATATATATATATAGTATATCATATGTACATATATATTAGTTGTAACAATCAATATAAATGGTCTATGCTCTCAATTTACCATTCAAAAAAGACAGATACACATCTGATCAAGAAACAAGATCAAGGCCAGCCAGATAGCTCAGCAGATTAAAGTTCCTGCTTAGGCAGATGCAGGGACTGGGTCCGATCCCCAGTATGCTGTGCCAGCTCCACCCCCGGGTGGAGACTGGGCTTCATGGCGCGTGCCTGAATTCCCAGTGGTTGGGAGTCTGAACACAGGAGAATCACTATGAATCTCATCTGTGTAGTGAGGCACCGTACTAAATACATGAAAAAAAAAAAAAACTGAAGAAACAAGATCAAAACTTATGTTGTTTCAAAGAAGAATATTTAACTCAAAACCTAATGTGTAGACTGAAAGTCAAAGGATGGAAAACAATACTCCACGCCACAGGAACCTAGAAAACAACCAGGAGTAGATATTCTATTTGAATATGAAATGAATAAACTGATCAAAAGAAAGTCACTACATCCAAGTTAAAGGAAATTTCCTAGAGGAATATAAAACAACCATATACCAGCGAACCCAACTATACAAAACAATTTGACAGGCATTAAAGATCAAAAAATCACAAAGAGAATGGTGATGGAGATCATTATTTTCAACCATCACAGATTCACAGACTAATTAGACAAAAATGAAAAAAAAGAAAGAACAGAACCAAACGTGTGAACAAATGGACTTAGCAGATGCGTACTTTTGTCTCCTTCACAGTATCAAAATATACATTTCTCTTTGATCTACATAAGATATTTTCCAAAAAACCCACATACTACCTCATACAACGTGTCTAAGTGAATGAAAAATAACTGAAATTATCTCATAGTACAATGAAATTTGAAATTAATGGAAAAAATAAACTGTAAGATTCCCTAAACACGTAGAAATTAAGTAACAACCTAATGATCAACCAATGGACCATCTGTTTATATCCCCACATTTTGAAATAGCAACATCTTGGAAATAGCCCAAATGTACATCATCCAATGAATACATAAAGAAGATGGGGTTTTTAATATAGTGAAATACTACTCAGCCATAATGAAGGATAAACTTGAGAGACATTTCTAGGTAAATGGATACACTTTGAGACTATACTCTTAAGTGAAATAGACTAGACCCATATGTATAAATATCAGATTGTTTCTTTGAGATGAAACTTTAAATAAGGGTCAAAATGAATAATAAATATTTGGAAGGGGGAAGAAACTCTTCAAATGGGAAGGGGAAGTGAGGGAGGGTACAAGTCAAAAGAAAACATAAGAAAGGAAAAGTGGGGGCTGGCAAGATAGTTCAGTGGACTGAAGTGCCTGCTGAGGCAAACTTAGGCAAACACAGGGACCATGGTTCAATCCCCAGCAGCACATGCCCCACCAGCTCTGTCCCCAGGGTGGGCTGACCTCGCCAGAGTCTGGGCATAGTGAAGCACACCCATAATCCCAGTGCTGGGGAGGCTGAAAGCCTGAGGATCACCATAAATCCCAGCTGCGTAGTGAGAACCTGCAACAACTAAATGCATTAAAAAATGAAAAAGAAAAGAAAAGAAGAGTGGAGACAAAGCTTTTGTTAATAATGAGAAGTGCTGAATGCAGTATAGTTAAATGGAAAAGTGGAATTGAGATGTATCATGTACAGGTGTACATTTTCTATGATGCATGTGATCTACAATTATGCATATCTGCAATTGCCAATATACTTAATTAATTGAGAAGATAATACCAGATAAATACTCACTATTTAAAGATTTAAAGCATTAGAGGTTTAATTTGGGTTAAAGGTGAGAAGTTTTAGGCAACATTTGGCAGGCTTAAATAAAAAGTGCCATGATAGTACAGCCTGGGCTGAGGAAAGTGGATAAGGTCGTGGGAGCCAGGAAGCAGAGAAAGAAGGGAAGAGGCCAAGGGGCAGGCACATGCCATCACCAATCATTCAAAGGGCCTGCTTCTGAGATATGAAGCGATTGGAGAACTTTCAAAACATGAATAAAAACACATATCACCTAATTTATTGGTATTATCCTTTTGAAAGCTGTTGAGAAAATAGTGAAATGCATAGTAAGAATTGAAATATTAAAAGATTTATTAAAAGTATAATAATACATATATACATATATACATAAAGATGACCATAGGCATAATACTTTAATAATGAAGATATAATCTAATAATATACACAGTGGTCTTAAAAATTAAACAAACAATTTTCAGTCCATAAAATGTGCGAAAACGAACATTTGCAATTCGTAAATGTAAACATGTAAGTATTTGAAATAAAGAGATATGTTTTGCTTTAGAAAAAATCCTCCAAAGGTTCAAATAGTTGGAAATAGAAGGAAAGGTTTATTTAGTTCACAGTTTGTGGAGCTTTCAGTCAATGATCAGCTGTTTCCAGTCAAGTGGCACAGCACAGGGGCAGCAGTCCAAGGCTGCATACGACAGCAAAAGCAATAAGATCAAAACAAGGGGAAAGCAAGCCTCTTTCCTCCCTTGTATTGCATGTCCCCTACCCTCTCTTACCCATGTCATCCTTGTGCCCTCCTCTTGCACAGGCTCAAGAAAATACAATGTAAGGAGCCTGGCCATTTGCCAAGTCACTTAGTTAACCTAAACTTTTCAAGCTGGCACAATGAACACTATCCTAGAGTAATAATGGCATGTCCTTCACACCAAAGGACGTAGAGTTCTGAGTTGCTTAGATAAGTTCTGAGACTTCTGAAGCCAGCAGAATGAATAGCCACAGCAACAACTTTATTTAAGGAAGTGGCAAAACTACTTAACAAGTGATACTACTTTGAAGTGGATGCCAGAGCATCAGCTGTTGAAATGTTTAATATGAGATTGCTGATTGATAACAATATGCATTGTCACCATGTGCAGCACCTCCTCTCTATCAAGTCCCTAATAGTGGCATTGAAAAACTGAGAAATCAGGAGCAATACAAACTCCAGCAGGAAAGACTACTGCTTGGAAAGTAGAATAGCTGAACACTATCTTTCCTGTCCTCAAATATTTTCTTAATTATTACTGTGGTTTCTAAAATGGTAACATTAAAGACTAAGAGGCTGAATTCTGGGTACATGGGACCACACATGCTTTTGGTGGGTGGACCTACCAGGACCCAGAGACCAAGGACTGCCCAGACCCAGGTGTGCCTGCACACACATTCATTTGCTGGGTGGACAGACAGGAACTGCAAGACCCAGGAGAGCTGGTCCCAAGCACATGAAATAATCAGTGAGACCAGCAATGCGTAATTCTCTGAAGCAGCCACTAGGAGCTAGCATTGGGTGCTACATAACTCCACCAAAGACCAGTCCAATCCTCTAAATTGAGGCCCTAATCAGCTCCATATGCAACAAAATCCCTATGGAAAACTTGGCTGTAGTACACAGCACATTTGTGGGAACATATACGGACACAATCACAGAAATGTAAACATCAGAGCTATTTTGCAACTTTTATTCTCCCTTGTTTGTGTGATTGGCTATATCATTCCTGTCTGGTTGGATGACATCTGGCTTTATCCTATTTACTGTGATTATTTCTGGTTTTGGAATCTTTTTCCCTTGATTTCTCTGATATATTTTCTTCTTATTTTTCCTTCCTTCCTTTCCCCTTCTCCTCTTTCTTTCTTCCTATTTTTACTGCCCAGATTTCTTACCTGTTTCTTTTTCTTCTATTGATCCTCTTTCTCTCCTCAGCTAGTTTTTGAATTTAAATTTTCAAGCTGTCAATACTATCTTCTCTTTTTGATTTTACTTCTTTGCATTCTATTTCTTTCTTTCCCTCTTGTGTACTCTAGATTCTCCCAAATCAGGTGATCATCCTTTGACCTCCATCCTATCATCTATTTTATTTGACCTCTTTAATCATTTTATCCTATTCCTGAGCAGTTTTAGTCTCCCTTCCTCAGAAAAAGGGTAGAACCACTCCAGTAAGGGGAAAGTCACTACATACGTACAAGGATTTGACTTTGCTATATAAATTTAGAGTTAGCTCCTGTGGTCGAAGGTAGCAGGTTAATAGTGACCCTGCTTAGTCAGTAGTTGATCTGTCCCAGAAATCATTGTTAACAAAACCTGTGCTAGTTCATCCAGGATGTCATACATGTTATAAACAGTTTTTCCTCATGCTGTGAATGTATGGGAACATAATCAATACCACAACCCAGCATCAAATATTTAAGGGCTGAGCCAAATAGTAACTGCATCTTTCATAAATTGGGAAAGTAGGATCTTGTGATAGCTACAAAGAACTACCAACATAAAGAGGACACCCCAAAAAACAGACATTTCCTAGGGAAGCCTCAATACTAGTGATAAAGCTACCATAAAAATTGGCAAGCATCAACATAGAAAAAAAAAAAAAGAAAAGAAAATGGCAAGACACAGAAGCAAAAAACAACCCCAGACCTACATCCCACCCAGAACCATAGAACACAATGACATAGATGAAATAGGAAGTTGAATACTGAGACTTTCTCAAAATGTAGCAAAAGAAGAGAAGAATCAAGTTGAAAAAGCTACAGAAAAATATAATCTATCAGGCACAAAAGAAAAGATGCTTAAAATTGAAAATATTAGAGAAAAATACAGATAAAAGAATAGATATGCTTTTAGAAAAGGATGGAAACAAAAAATGTTCAACATGTGAAAGAGATGGAATGCAAGAAACAGATCGAGGACTGGGGAGATAGCTCAGGAGAATAAGGGCTTGCCTGGCAAGGGCAGGGTACTGCATTCAATCTCCAGTACCACAANAAAAAAAAAAAAAAAAAAAAAAAAAAAAAAAGATTGAAACAGCAATCCAAGAGATTGAAACCTCTATTGAAACTATACATTATAGCTTGAGTATTGAATATTTGATCTTAAAGACAGAATTGCAGCTAGTGAACATGAAAAGAAATACATCTTGAATTGGAAGAGACCAGGGAAAAATCAATGCAGTAGCTACAAGATAGTGTAAAGAAAAATAACATAAGAATAATTAGGGTAAATGAGAAAGTGGGAGATAGTACAAATGCCAATAAAAAAGGAAAAGGAAAGGAAACCTCTTCACAGAAATAATGCCAGAATGGCTAGCAGGTAGCTGGGTGGTGTAAGTGCTGGCCTGGCAAGTGCAAGGACCAAGTTTGATCCCTGGTACCGCGTGCTGTGCTGGCCACGGAAACTGAGCACATCACGCACACTCGTAATCCCAATGCTGGTGAGGCTGAGACTGGAGGAGCACTGTGAATCTGAGCTGTGTAGTGAGAACCTGTACCAAAACAATAAATAAATACAACACTTAAACATTTTATAAAAGAAGGAAAGAATGCCAAAAAAGTTTCCAAAACATAAAAAATGGGATTGATATGCACATAAATGTAGCACATAGCACTCCAGAAACCCATCGCCAAAATAAAATTACACGAAGACCTATAGTATTAAGAAGTTCCTCCTATCATGGAATTAATTCTTTTTTCAGTACTGGGGATCAAACTTAGGACTTTCTCCTTGCCAGACAGCCACTTATGCCACTGAGCTATCTCCCCAGCCCCCCCCCCCACAAGGCATATAGCAATCAAAAGTCTAGAAATTTAGCACAAGAGCAGAATATTAAATTCTTTTAGAGGAAAGAATGACATCACTTATAAAGGAAAGCCCATCAGAATCACCATAGACATTTTAATAAAATCCTTAAGCCAAGAGAAGCTCAGATTTAAGTATTTCAGGTCTTGAAAGAAAAGTTTCCAATCCAGATTTATTTATGCAGTGAATCTATATTTCAAAAGGAGCAAGACAAAGGTCAACTGAAGAAACTCATGCCCTCCAAACCAATTATACAAACAATATTGAAAGATATTCTAGACACAGAAAAATGACAATTCCAAGAACAACAACTGAAAGAAATCACAAGGCAGATCAAACAATTCAACAGAGAGAAAAGCAGGAACCAACAGAGAGAAGATCGCATGTCCAAGATAAACCAATACATATACATTATAAATATCAGTGTAAAAGTTCTCAAGTCATCAATCAAAAGAAACAGACCAGAATGAGTAAAGAACAAAATCCAACTATATCCTTTATACAAGATACACATTTGACTAAAAAAAAATAAATAATTACACTTAGAATTAAGGGATGTAAAACAATCTTTCTTGCAGCAGGAGCCCAGAAAAAAGCATGGGCATCTGTGCTGTTTGTACACACTATGAACTTCAAACCAAAAATGACCAAAAAAACATAAAGAAGGTCTCTATATACTTGTTAGGGGAAAACTTCAAGAAAAGATAACAATCATGAATATTTATGCACCATATATGGAAGCATTCGACTATATAACATGATTATTAATAGGCATGAAAAATTAATCAAGCAACAACCCAATTGTAATGGGAGTCCTTAATACCCCATTGTCAGAAAGAGATAGATCAACAAAATGAGCAAAGAATTAGCACAACTGAACCAAATCTGTGAACACATGGACGTACAAGATGTTTCCAACATAATCAAAACTCACATTCTTCTCAGATGCATCTGGGACATTCTCAAAATCAGCCAATATACAAACTCACAGAAAATGCTTAATTAAATTCAAAGAAATTGAAATTATCCCATGTATGTTATTTGACCGTGGTGTGATGAAATTGGAAATTAATGGTAAGAGAAACTATAAAAACTCTGTAAATACATTAAATAACACCCTCCTAAAGAACCAATGGGTCAAAAATTTAAACTAAAGAAAAAACTGAAAAATAGCTACAACGAAATAAGAAAGCAAACAAAACATACTAGAACATATGAAACAAAATGAGAGTAAGGAAATTCACATGTGTGAACTCTCTAAGAGGGAAATTTACACCTGTGAGTTCTTACATCAGGAGGGAGAAGGAGGGAAAAAATCCTGTCTCAAGATTCTAGAGAAAGAAGGGAAGTCAAGCCAAAAGATCACAGGGAATTATGAAGAATAAAAAATTAACTGAATGGAGATTAAGGAAACAATATAAAAATAATGAATTGAAGACTTATTCTTTGAAAGAATAAATAAAACTGATAAACTCCTATCCACCCATATAAAAAAGGAAAGAATAGACTCAAATTCATGCATTGAGGAATTAAAAGTGTAAAATAACTATGGATCCTGTGGAAATTCAGATCATCAATACCTACTTTGAAAAATCTTCACTTTCATAGAATAAAAATCAAGGATGAAGTGGACAGATTCCTAGAAATTTATGAATTACAAAAGCTGAAATCAAGAAAATATAAAAATTCTGAATAACACAGTATCAGTTAGTGAAATAAAAAATGTAATTAAATATTTACTAACAACAGAAATTCCAGAGCCTAATGGATTCATAGCAAGATTCTGCAAGAAATTTAGAGAAGATTTAGTGTCAATAATTCTCAAAATTTTTAATTAAATTAAAAGGGATGCACCTATCCCTAATTCATTTCTGGAAACAAGAATTACCCTCATGTCAAAACCAGAGAAAGCCCCAAGCAAAAAGAGACCTATAGGCCCATCTTCCTAATGTACATAGATGAAAAACTCCTTAGTAAGATACTAGCAAACAGAATACAGAAAATGATCAAGAGGATCATATACCATTCCCAAGTGGGATAGGTGGTCTTTATCTCAAAGTGATGAAATGCAGCTATGGCAAACCAGCATCCAACATCATACTAAGTGGGCAAAACTGGAACAATTCACTTTAAAATCATGAAAAGATAAGGATGCCCACTATCATCTCTTCTATTTTGACTAACTGCCAAAGCAATTAGACAGAAGTGAGAAATAAAAGAAACAAATATAGGAGAGTAAGAAGTTAAATAATCATTATTCACAGGTGACATGATTCTCTACATAGAAGATTGCAAAAGCTCAACCAAAAGAATTCTAGATTTAATAAGCAGATTCAATAGCATAACTGGATACAAATTTAACACTTAAAATCAATAGCATACCTGTATACAAGCAACAACCTCACTGAAGGAGAAATTAGGAAAACCACATCCTTCACAATAGCATCCAAAATATGAAGTATTTAGGAATTAATCTAACAAAGAAAATAACACATCTATAAATTGAAAATGGTGGTACTCTATAAAAGGAGATCAAAAAGGATATCAGTAAATAGAAAGATAACCCTTACTCATGGGTAGGAAAAAACAACATAGGGGAAATGGCCATACTCTCAAAATTGTTGTACAAAATTGATACAATCCTGATCAAAATAATATTGGCATACATTGCAGATAAGAGAAAACTTTTTAAAATTCATTTGGAACCAGAAAACACCTAGAATACTAAAATCAATTCTGGGCAACAAAGGTAAATCAGGGAACATCACAATCCTAGATATGAAATTATACTACAAAAATATGGTGCTAAAATCAATGTGACATTGGCAACAAAAATGGATATAAGCATCAGTGGAACAGATTAGAAGATGCAAAGACAACTACAAACACATTTGACAAAAGGGGCATACATGTTAACTAGAAGAAAAATAGCCTCTTTAACAAATGGTGATTGAGGGGCTGGGGAGACAGCTCAGTAGGATAAGTGCTTCCCTGGCAAGAGCCTGAGTTCAACCCTCGGTTCCGAAAAAAAAAAATGGCGCTTGAGGGCTGGTGAGGTATTTCAGCAGACTAAACACCTGCTTAGGCAAGTGCAGGAAGGAGAGTTGGATGCAGCCACGATATGCTATGCTGACCCTACCCCCTGCCCTGCAGAGCTGGCCACCAAGACCTGGCATGGTAGCACATACATATATTCCCAGAACTGGGGAAGCTGAAAACAGGAGGATCACTACAAGTCTCACCTGATAGTGAGACCCTACACTAAATGATAATAATAATAATAATAAAAATTAATGGTGTTGGAAAAACTGGCAGTCTATATACCAAAGAATATAATTAGACTCATGTCTATCATTGTGCACTAAACTCAAAATGGATTAAATGTACCAATATTAAAACAGAAATATTGAGTCTACTGGAAGAGAATATAGGTAGAAATCTTGAAGACATAAATGTAAGCAAAGACTTAAGGAAACATATCCCAGACTGCAAGGGAAATACTACAAAGAATCAATAAATGGACCTTATCTTATTAAAAATATTTTGCATGTAAAAAGAAATAACCAATAGAGGGCAAAGACAACTGGAAAAAATTAGCTAAAAGTCCCTTAGACAAAGGACATATCCAGAACATATAAAGAATTGAAAAACAAACAAACAAACAAAATAACCCTTCCAAATTTAAAGACTAAAAAATGTGCATTTGAATTGAATACACACTTCTCAAATGAAGAGATGCAGATAGTGAATAAATCTATGAAAAAATTTCAACATAAATGCTCGTTCAAGATTGCAAATTAAAACTACACTGATTCCATCTCACCCCAGAATGAATCATTGTAACCAAAAAGTCAACCAATAACAAACGCTAGCAGAACCGTGGTGAAAAAGGAACACTTCTCCACTGTCATGGGGAGTGTAGACTGGTACAACCACTGTGGAAATCAGTATGGAGAGTCCTCAACAAACTAGGATTGATGGTCCAATTTGATTTGGCTATTCCCTTTCTGGATATTTTCCCCCCAAATTAAAAACATCATATAACTGATACACGTACACCCATGTTTATATCAGCACGAATAGTAATATCTAAATCCTGGAAAAAATGCCCATTAACCAAGGAATGGATTATAGAAATATTTAGTATTTTTATGCAATTGAGTAGTACTGAACTATAAAAAAAGATGATCTTGAGATTTTTACAGGTCAACAGATGCAACTTGAGACCATACTAGTAAATGAAATAAATTAGTCTCACATGTGTAAGCATCATATTGTCCCTAGGTAAGAAACTGAAAGAGAAAGTAAGATCCAAAATGTACAAAAGATATTGGAAAATAAGAATAAGCTTTTTAAGAGGAAAGAGAAACTGGGATGGAGGAAAGAAGAAAAGAATGAAGAGAAAAGAATATATATATATATATATATATATATATATAATGTTTAAGATGGCTCTACTACTAATTTCTATTATTTCTTTGAAAGGAAAGGTTTATGATTATACCATTTGGTTAATTTTTATTATTTATTTATTTATGTATTTAGTACAGGGTCTCAGGGTCTCACCACACAAATTAAACTCATAGTGACCCTCCTGTTTTTCTGCTTCCCATGTGCGTGGGCCAGCAAGCCCAGTCTCAATCCCAGTCTCAGTGTGCCCTGGGGGTAGGGCAAGCAGAGCACAGTGGGAGTGAAAACCCTGGTCCCTTGTCTGCCTAAGTAGGCACTTTAATCCACTGCACTATCCAGCCAGCCCCATTTGGTTAACCTTTCATGCCTATATCTTGCAATATGAGCCACTACTTTGAGGACAACAATAAGAATTTTGTGAAACATTGTTATTCTCCTACTATCTTGTTTTGAAATTTTTTATCATTGTTTTTAGTTTTTTTCCTCTTTAAAATAAAGAAAATGACTATTTCATTTAATTTCAAAGATTTCTGTCTCCAGAACCCAAGAATAAGCTATGTTTAATCATTTAGAAAAATTTCAGAGGGGCTGGAGAGATGGCTCAGTGGAATAAGTGCTTCCCTGACAAGCGCAAGGGCCTGAGTTCAATCCCCGGTTCCGCCAAAAAACAAACAAATATAAAAAACCCAAACAAACAAACAAACAAATTCAGGAAATACTTTTGAAGGTTTTTGTTTTTTGACATGACAGATGGTTCCAAAAGAACTGGATTATAGTTTATAAATCGAAAAAGAGAAAAATAACATTGATATGAAGAAAGGTAGACCTGTGCAGGCAAATATAGTGTGAATTAGGAGAAACATCAAGGCTCCTTTCTGTTTACTAGCTAAAAGAAGGAATGAGAATCCAAAAATAATGAAAGTTATGAGAGTAAACAAGTTGTAAGTTTTTTAATCCGATATCCTCAAATATTTCACAGCCTCCAACTGTTTGGATTCACTCTTCTTGTCAGTTATAAAAATGATTGAAACTCGTATTCTTGGAAATGTAAGAAATTTGGCTTTGATCTGGTACATCTAAAAATCTTCAAAATCATTTTCATTTTAATAGATGCTTTGTGTCATTCAAATATCACCAAGTGTTTTTTTTTTTAACAATGTATAAGTACTTTATGGTTTTTGCAATTTGTCTACTAATTTCCCTGTTGTATTTGTTCCAAAACATGGAAATAAATTCTTTCCTTTATTTCGATAGAAAATGATTACAATACTTCAGAAATTTTCAACTTCTTTAAAGTTTTGGCTAATTTACATAGCCTTCTAATTTCTACTTAGCCTGCCTGCTAGGGGCTATCCTCATAACTAGAGGCTATACTCATAAGTGAAATAAATCGGACCCAGATGTGCAAATAACATATTGCCTCACTAGTGTAAGTAACTGAAAGAATAAATAAGATCGGAAAAGTATCATGGATAGAGTAAAATGGAAAGAAACTGCCACTCATTTTTTTGTGTATATCTTTTTTTGTTTGTTTGTTTTTTTCTTGTCTGAGGGATTGCACTCAAGACTTTGGGCTTGCCAGGCAGGCACTTATGCCACTGAGCTATATGCTTTTCCCCCTTGTGTGTATCTTCTTGACAGAAGCTCAGTGTTCTTTATACAATACATATTGTTTCTATAGCACTGCTGTGTTCTGCTATGTATTGCCACTACCATGAGGCATGTAAGCAGTTCGCAAAGGAAAACAAAGTACAAAGTTAGACTTTCCTTTGACCATTGCTTTGTTTTCAATAGTACAATGTACATACTGTATGCAACTCCTCATTTAAAAACCAATTAATTTAATGACCAAATTGCAGGAACTGAACTTGCTCACTAGACAAGGACTGTCTGTTTAAGATCCTCTGAATCTTTTGCAGTAAGGTAATCAAATTCACGATGCAAAGGTTTACACAGTCTGCTAAATGGCTTTCAAGTTGCTTTAAATATTTTCTGTGATGCTATCTCCATAAAACATTTTAGACTGAGCTAAGCATATGACCTTCATTAAAACTTTTGGTTGGAGTATCATATTTTCCAAAGATTAGTTTGGAGACCACATTTTCTTTTTCTTTTCTTTTCTCTTCTCTTCTCTTCTCTTCTCTTCTCTTCTCTTCTCTTCTCTTCTC
>NDGN011391176.1:0-12468 GCA_002564285.1 Tympanoctomys barrerae
AAAAAAGGAAAGAAAGAGAAGAAAACAGAAGAGAAGAGAAAAGAAAAGAGAAGAATAGATCTTTCCATGAGCTACTGGGGAAGTAAAGGAAGGGGCCTAATCAGGTAGCTTGGAGCTGACAGCCCCTTTACAGACCCTGATGGTTCATAGTCAATAGTCCAAGACCTTTGGTAAAGTGGGAGCGTTCAGAGGGAAACCCGCTTCCTGCACTCTCCCTCTTTGACTCACTATCTCAGTCCAGGAGACTCACTATCCCAGTCCAGGAGACAGCAGCACTTTGTGGCCATCAGAGGAGCAATGAATGGCCGGCAGAGCAGGGTGCAGTGTGCCAATGGATGATGGTTCTTGTCACCCCATTCCTGAAACTTGAGTCTCTTGCTCTCCAGGATAAATTGGGGCCTGAGTCAGGCCCCAGCAGCCAGTCAGTCAGCCTACCTCAGCACAGGCTGGTGACTCAGCCCTCAATATAGCCCATGAGCCCAGGCCTGGCCATGTAGGCCCAGAACAGACCGTGCGCAATGCTGTCTTGGGCCTGCCAAGTGAGGCCCCCTCCCTGAGGAGAGCTAATGTGTTCCTCAGCAAGGGTAGGGGCACAGAGAGGGGCTTACAGGGGGTTTCATCAGACGAGAATGTGGGGCAGCACTGGTTGGGCCTACAGGCCTTTTATAGCCCCCTGACTCACCACCCGCTGACCTATCTCAGGAGACCAGGTTGTCTGGCTTTCACCTGGGGCTGCCTCTTCCAACAAGAGGCACTGTTTGTCAGCCACTGACATTAGCCATGCTTAATCTGGGCTGAATTGAATCTGCCAGAACAGGTGCAATGGGCCATGTTTGAATTTTATATTTCCCCCCTGAAACCAGGAACAGGTACATTCATTCCCACAGTTACCTGTGATAATTCTGGGCTGGCAAGAATTACAGCAGGCACTTTGACAATCAGTGACACAAACTGTGGCCCTGACCTGGGTGCCAGGGACAGTGTGGTAGAGTAGAAAGAGCCATAGGCTGAATTTCGCCATTCCACTTCTAGTTCTGTCACCTTGGACAGGTTACATAATTCTTTTGGGCCTCCATTTTTTTCATGTATAAAATGGGGTTAATATTCTTAGTAGATCAGGGCCGGGGAGATGGCTCAGTGGAATAAGTGCTTCCCTGGCAAGCGCAAGAGCCTGAGTTCAATCCCCAGTTCCGGGGGGGGGGGACCTCTATTTAATAGAGATTTAAACAAATACAAGGAGAATATAGCAAAGATGACTAGCATGGTACCTGGTGTCTAGCTTCCTCTGCTGGTCTAGGGTTCTGAGTGAGTTCTGGGGAGTGAGGCCTTTCCTGCAGCTGTGTCCAGAGTCAGAGCCCTGTAAATCCATTGCCTGGATCTCCATGCTGATCCTTTTGTCCCTTCCCTACATCCTAAAACTCTGTCAGAATCAGAACCAGTGGTATGGTGATTTTTAGAACCTCTCACCCTTCCCCCAACAGCAGCTGGTCCTTGAAATGGCAGGTGGAGGGTTGGGCAGGGACAATAGAGGGACCCAGACTACAGAGAGAGGATAGAAAGCAGGCAGTTTTGCAGAGAGCAATAACTAGGAGAGATGGAGGCTCCTGAGGGAGTCTGGGGTCCTTGGTGCTTGCTGTACCTAAGCTGGGGTACATATCTACCTATGACTTCTATGGTTTTTTTTTTTTTTGTGGAACGGGGGATTGAACTCAGGCCCTTGCACTTGCCGGGGAAGCGCTGATTCCACTGAGCCATCTCCCCAGCCCCGACTTCTATTTTTTTTTTTTTTAAACCTTTTATTTTATTTGTTATAGAGATTTGTTTAAATCTCTATTAAATAGAGATTTTTCTTGCCGTGCAACTTGGACACATTGTGGTCCTCCCGTCTTAGCCTCCTCAGCACTGGGATTACAAGTGTGCATCACCACACCCGGTTTTGGTCACCAGCATAGCACACCCGAGGTTCTGGGGCCAGCACAGTACAAAGTACAAGGAATCGAACCCAGGTCCTTGTGCCTGCCGGGCAGGAGCTTAGACCACTGAGCTATCTATCTAGCCCTACCTATGATTTCTAAGACATACTGCTGTAGGCTTAGAATCAATGACTTCTCCACTTTTAAAGTTAGTGAATGTTTTACATTTAATAAAACAGACCTTTTTGCAAGCTTTGATACTAATCTGGATCAACAAGGAAGCACCAACTCAAGCCAAACAAAGAGGAAGAGATCCTAAAATGAGGGACAAGTCTTCTACAGGGAAAAGCTATGTATTCTGAGCAGAAGGCTGGGAAAGGCAGGCCCACACTCCTCTCATTACTGAGGCTTTAAGTTCAGGCCCCATGATGAGACAAACTTGGCCTCCATCTTGGTGTCTAATTTCACGTTGAATCCATGATCCTTTGTCTCTGTCTGAGCTGCCGTAACAAAATATCACAAACTAGATGACTTACAAACAGCAGAAATTTATTTCTCACAGCTCTGCTGGCTGCCAAAGTCCAAGATCAAGGAGGTTCCTTGTCTGGTGAGGTGCCCCTTCCTCCATGGTCACCCTGGACTGTTCATTGCAGGAGGGCTGACGGATCTTTCTGGACTCTTCTATTAAAGGTACTAACCCCACTCATGAAGACTGTGCCCTCCTAATGGGGATCTAGGATTGCAATATGAATGCTGAGGGACACAAATATTCAGACTATAGTCCTTGGCTATTGGGAATCTCCCACACATTCCTGATACATGTTTTCCAGGCAACTGATGACAAGGTAAAGTAGATAAAAAGCAAGTTCTCACCACCTGAAAAGCTAGTGACCACTAGCACTAGGTAACTTTGAAGGAATTTCTATTTTATTTTTTTAGACAGGGTCTTGTTATACATCCCAGGCTGGCCTTGGACTTATTATGTAACATAGGATGGCTTTAAACCTCCTTTTTCAGCCTTCCAAATGCTGGGATTACAAGCTTGTACCATCAGGGCTGGTGAGGAATTTCTTTTTTGGAGGGTGGGGGTGGGGGGACCGGGGATTGAACTCAGGCCCTTGCGCTTGCCAGAGAAGCACTTATTCTACTGAGCTATCTCCCTAGCCCTAGGGAATTTCTTTAATTAGGTTACAACTAAGAACATACACCTTAAAATGATTGAGGGCAGTGCTTCCCAAGTTCTACTGGGCTTACTAATCAGCTGGGTGTGTTACAAAGCAGATGCTGTGTCTGGAAGCTGAAACTCCAATAAGTCCAGAGATGTTGAGACTGTTCATCGTTGGTTAACATGGTAGCAACAGGGCTAGACTACTCTAAATAAGGATGATCCTCACTGATAGCTAGATATGGTGCATGCTTATAATCCCAGAATTTGGAAGGCTAAGGCAGGATTGCCATGAGTTGAGAATACCTTGGGCTACACAGTGAGTTCAAGGCCATCTTGGACTACATATGGCCTTAAGACCCTGTCTCAAAACAGACAAGTCACTTAGAGGTAAAGGGGACTGCATGTTTGCCTGGTTACAGCTGTGCTTAGAAGAGGCTGGCCACATTGGCAGTATGGCCTCAGGCTGAGGGGCTCACTGAACTCAGCCTTGTTAATTCTTTGGGCTATGTACAATATGAAAGGTTCCTCATCTAAATGTTCCATTTAGGAACATCTACTTCCCTTTAGGAAAGGGCTAGGGGAAGAAATGGATTCATTTAGGGCCTAGTGACCATAGTATACCCGGTGTTCTTTAGCTGCTTGGCTGAATGAGACAAAATCCTTCACTGTCAACTGGTGAGGCAGAAAGAAGAGGCCCAAGGTGGTCATGGGGTCCATTCTGTGCACTGTGGCATAAGAATACAAAGTCTCTCCCATGATGAGAACAAGGAATCAGTAAGAACTCCACAGAAACAAAAATAAGTAGGGACATGCATGAAGCATCCTAGCCATCCTGCTGTCTCCTTAGATCCACTGCTCTGAGTTCCAGGAACACCTCTGCTCACAGCTGGGTTTAGCCACTGACGGATTAATTACTAGGAAGCTGGCAGACTGAGGAAGGGTAGGAGACTAAGAGCCTTCCCGCCTCCTCATGGCTCCAGCCTGGTACTCCTGCCTGGGTCCATGAGTTCAGGGTTCCAGCTCTTGCTTCCCTTCCCTCAGGCTCCAGCCAGGGGTGGTTACAGCTTTCCACTGCTGCTAGGGCCTGGGCACTTCACAAATTCTTACTGTTCTCCTAACTGTGCCTTTTGTACAAAGTCCCTTCATTAATCGTTCTTCAGTTAAGGCTCTGAGTGCCCTGTCTACTACCAGGACCTTGACTGATTAAAGTCATCTCTGAGTGAATCCCTTGACAAATCACAAGGACTAAGCCTCCAAGGCTCCCATGCCAATCTTCAGTGATTCATCCTTACATAGGTGGTGTGAGTGGGCACAGAACCTGTGGGGAGGTCTTTCCCCCCTCCCCCCCAAGTACCCAGTTCCTTCCATTTCTCCATGCTCAGAGCTGCTCCTTGAGATAGGGTTAAAAGGACAGATCAACCTTCTGTACTTCAGCTGGCAGCACAGGGAACCAGCCTCATTTCTGAGGTCATCTGTAGGGTGAAAAATTGTATTTAAGAGCCAGGTCCTTTTGTGAAGTATTTAGTTGAAACTACTCTGTTCTGTTTTGTGTGAAGCATCTAATAAATAAAAAGCCACAAAGTCTCATGTAATTTGGTTGATATTTAATTACAAGGAACCCAGGTTCTTATACAAGGCAGGAAATGGGAGCCAGCAAGAGCCAGCAGCTCCCATGAGCCTTTCCAGCCTGAGTGACTGAGGCTAAGGAGTAACTGGGGACACATGGGATACACAGGTGAGGTGGGGGCTCTGCACAGTGTGTCCTGCCCAAAGGTGAGGGTGGTAGCTGCTGGGCATCTGCCCTCTCAGCTGGCCCAGGACTCTGTCTCCTGCGGTCGCATGTTGGGTAACACATACAGAGCCACAGCTGCAATAGCCAAGAATACCATAGGCTTCCACATCCCAGACATGTTCTGTGGGGACCAAAGAGAAATGGTGAATGCCCAGACTTCTGAACCCTTCCCTAATCCAGAAATCACCTGCCTGGTGGCGCCGGAGAGGGACACCTTGAGAACAGAAGGGCTCAGCCTCTCATCTCCTGGTAACTGGTGGAGATCATGTGGTCTGCTCATTCTGGCACCACAGACACAAGGCGTGACATGGTGCACATCATGTCAAGTGAGGCCTGTGTTCATGCCTCCAATTCTCCCCATGGGATGAGGAGAATGCCGGCTCCTGTGTTGAAGTAAGCTCAAGGGCCAGTCTGAAGATTCTCCAGGTACATGCAGGAGGAAGGTGAGCAGCATAGGGTAAAGCTAGGCCTTTGGGAAGAGTGGGAGCACCTCATGGGCTTTGTACAGGACAAGTGAATTCAGAGTTAAGAGGAAGGAAAGAGACTAGGAGTAAGAGGTTACTGTGGAGTACAGTAAAATAGGAGGATCCTAGGTAACCCGGCTTTTTGCACAGAATGATGTTGGTTCTAGGAAAATTCAAGGGAACCTATTGCTGGCTATGGAAGGCAAATGTCAGTCATTAACCTGCCCCCCCCCCATCACCAAGTGTGTGGCCTCACTTTCTAGTGCATATACTGGAGGATAGTGAGGTCTCTAGGCACTGCTGGCCCCTGGCTAAGCCTGCTGATGTATGGACAACAAATAATACCATCCAGGGACCCAAAAAAGCACCCTCTAGGAAATACTGGAATCTTGAACAAGAAAACTCATACTTGAGGAAACAGTTAATATTTTTGTTACTTTTTAAAAAACTGTATCACTTGAAAGATGAAATCTAGATTTTGAGCCAAGGAGCTATAGCAAAATTACAGAGGAATAGTCTCAGATAAAGGTAGAATAGAGACCATTAAATCTAAGAACACATTTGATCACAGGATAACTGACATAAAAAGAGGATTTTAAGCCAGCTTTTATAAAAAGCAAAGAAAGTCTCCTAAATTTGTAGAAATAGTTACTAAGGAGAATAGGAATGGAAAGCAAAATAATATACAGAAGAATTTATGTGAGAAAATAACTGAGGAGGCTGCAAAAAATGTTTACATGCCGAGATATTTATATCTTAATGAGCGTTGCTAAAAATGTCAGTCTGATGCTCTTAAAGGAGGAAAGTGTTGAAATCCAAAAAAGTGAACTGGTGCACTTTACATTGGATTGGATGTGTAAAGGGATGGTTTGGGCGTTCCAACAAGGGGAAGAATCAGACTTTAGAAACTGCCTTCTTTTTAGACTGTGTTAATAAAAAGACAGATCAAGAAAATCATGGTGCCAGGTATGGTGGTGCATGCCTGTAATCCCAGCACTTGGGAGGCTGAGGCAGGAGGATCACTGTGAGTTCGAGGCTAGTCTGGACTAAAAAGTGAGTTCAAGGCCAGCCTGAAGTTCATGGTGAATGAAACCCTGTATCATGAGCTCATGACATCCTCAGTAAGACTCAGTTCTCACTTGTAACTTGGATATAGATATGGAAAGTGGGTTTATCATCCCGAGGATGGTGTGAAGCTGCAGGGAAAGAAAATGTTTTAAAATCACAGGCTTAGATAACACAAAACCAGAAGTTCCATGAAAGTTCACAAGTTTAGACCATGGACTATGCTTAATAAGAAGGAATGGAAAATTCTGCCTTTGGACTCCCCAAAATAAAACTCTGGTATAGAGCAGGGAGAGAATGCCAAGTGTGAGCAACAGGCACAAGTGACGAGGGAAATTAATGATAGGATATTAAGTACTAAAAGAGCTAATGAGACTGGAGATTGGATAAACAGAAGTAAGTAACTTCCTAATTGCTTGGAATGGGGGTTCAACCAAGGAGAAGTGCTCAGAACGAGGAGACAACAGGATTAGGGTGGTACCTGTTGCTAATATTAAGCCCTTACAATCTGAGTACCAATTTCTTCGCTGTACTCAGCTCTCTCTGTATCACAGTTTTATCATGTAGAAATAATAGTGAGAGCATCCTCACAGAGTTGCTGTAAAGATTAGCTAATATATGTAAAGTGATTAGAGCAGTGCCTGGCATATAGGACACACTGTACCATATGTGTGTGCTCTTTTTGTTATTGACATAGCATTTTATGATCTATAAAGTACTTTATATGCACTAGCTCATCTGATCCTTACAGAACCCCTGTGAGGAAGACAGAGCTTAATCATCTTTTGTTCACATCTGAGGAAACTAAAGTTCAGATGAGGCATCTTTACTTTTATTTTGTAGTGCATATTGATTGCGTTCATCATGGGGAGTTGGTACATGTACCACATAAGGCATTTTGCCTTGCCAGAAAAAGCCTGTAAGCAAGGACAGACTCAAACAAGTTCTCTCCACCTGTCAGCCACACTTTTTTTTTTTTTTTTACTATACTTAGCTGCTTCAGTCTTGGATAGGAGCTATACACTGGGGCTAAGCCAGAGCTCTGGGAATAACAGGCTCTCCCAAGAGGCCCCCTAGCTAGCAGTTCCTTCCTCTCACTCTGATGAGGCCTGGCAGATTGGAGTTGGCAACATGTAACTGAGTGCTTTGGGTCTCGTCCCATTGGGACTCAAGACACTGGAGGTGTCCAGGGGAGGAACAGGTGTCAGGAGACACCTTGGTCACTAAAGGAGCCAAAGGTTGTCAGAGGAGAATAACTGGAATGTCTAAAAGATATCAAAGGGCTAAAAAGCAGGGGAAGTGAGGAGGAATGCAAAGGAAGGACAGGAAGTAAGAGGTGCCATCAACTATAAACAGAGGGATAAACAGAGAACTATAAAATATTTCCTGATATTTTATTCTAATTTTTGTGGAGACCAGAAGTCCCAACTAGAGAATTTTTCAGGAAAAAGTACATAATAGAATAGGTGTTCTATTCTATTTCATCAAGATTGAAGGACCAGTTTAGGCTGCTATCATTTGAATGCCCCTAGGAGGCTCAGAAGGATCATAATTCTTCCTACTTCCTCTCTCTCCCACCAGAAGAGGGAGTGATTCCTCATTTTGCCATCCTGTGTAGAGGCAAGGTAACAGCTTGGCTCTGGAGTTAAAGACAAAGAGAGACCAGGCCAACCTTGAGACAGAGATCAGAAAAGGTCAGGCAGCTTTGACAGTAGCAATAGTGCTGAGGCTATCCAAGATTTTCCCAGCCAAGAGCAGAAACTCAAACCACACGTCTCATAAGCATTCCAGCTCCCTGTGAATCACATGCATCACAAAGACATGCTTCAGAGGTTACAGGCTTTGCAGGAGCCTGAGGAAGACAGGGCTACAACTGAGTCCTGAGCATTGCCTACTCTACTGCACAATGGCAAAGGTAAGGAGCAAGCAGCTGAGGGAGAACAGAGGAGAGGAAGCCATACCTGTACCTGCGTTAGGACGACGTCTCAGCCCACCAGCACCAGAGCAGAGCCGATATGACCACCAGGCCTACAAGAGGCAAGGAGAAGATGGGGGGATCGGGGACAGGGGATGGCTGCAACACGTCAAATGAGAAAGAAGCATGAGGAAAGACCAGGAGATGGGAGGTGATATGAAAAGATGTAAACACGTGAGTCCAACAGATAATGAAGATGAGAAAACAAAGGGAAAAGAAAAAGAATCAAGACGTTAAAAACCAAGTAAGTTAGAACAGTAGCCTTTCTTCTCTGCTCCCTGGGCCTGGAGGAGAGGAGAGGAGTCTTCCCACTGGAAGCCTGCAGAAGCTGCAGAAATGAACATGTTAAGCAGTGGACAGGTCCAAGTCTGGCGGTGAGGCCAGTTTTCTGTCCTGTCATATACCTCTTATAACTTGTGAAACAAGAATTATCTGCATCTCAACTTTTCTTGTGGGTGGGAAAAATGAAGGTCCAGAGGTTAACTGGACTTCCTTACAGGAATGGGTACTTTTCCTGAATCACTCCATGAAGCCAGTCATTGGCCAGGCCATCTGCCTGGTTTATTATCCATCAAGTTACTTGGTATTTTGAGCTCTGGCATTTGGTATTTTGGAATCAGATACTCTAGAAGTCTGATGCTTTGTGAGACCAAATGTACAAGCTAACCATGGGGAAAGGCTAGTTCTCAGGCTGCAATATTCCAGGGAGAAACTGAATCTGCAGCTAAGCCAGCTGAGCTGCCTGCAAAAGACAGGGGACACACTGGGCTAAAAGGACACAGAATGAACTCAGTGGCAGCAGACCTATGGTACGTGTGCTGCAGCATGCTGTTTGTTGCCACTGAAAGCTCCAAAAGGTTTTCCATCACTGGACTTTGTCTTTAAATACAAAAATCAGGCCTGACTTTAGAAATGTAGTCCCAAAGGTCAAGAAAACTATGAGGCCCTGATCAGCATATGATGGTAAGAGAGAGATCAAGAAATAAATGGCATTGAAGGGTTTAGTTGCTCTCTTTACATAATGAGTACTGGGCCTCTGTCACAAGTTTAACAGAGAACTCTATATGGGATCCTCAGCAATGCTCAGACTAAAAATCCCAGATATTCTTAAAGTTGACTGGATAATCCCACAACAGGCTTATCCATCCCCCACCCCTACTGAGGGGAATAGTAAAGACCTATACTGTAAATGAGGATATACTCAGGAAGTATTCAAACTCCAGAGACCCCAGTTAACCTCAAGTTGATACCAAAGTGTCTAGGCAGCTGGTAAAGGACTCCTACCATCCTGGAATATCCCCCAAGAGACTTTACTTCAATCTTTGAAAGATCCAGCAACTACATAGATAGGGCTATGGCTGGCCATGGACTAGGCAATGCTCCTACCATGAAGATGGAAATTCTGACCACTGCTCCTGTCACCCCTATCCCCCACCCTCATGCCTTATGACAACAGAACTCAGCAGGTGATACAAGCCTACAAGGAAGAGATTACTCCTGCCCCACATCCCTAACAGCAATGACAAAGGTTAAATAGGGTACCATGGGAAAATAGCGTTGAGTTACTTCACTTTCCCAGACTGACAGAAATGCACTGAAGATGGCTTCACATTGTTAAGGTCTTTATGCAGTGCCAAGGAAATGGCTAGGAAAACCCTCCTGACAGAAGAAGGTAATAAGGGCCACCAGGTAAATGAAAGGCCATTACTACAAAGATCCTACTCTAGAGAAATGGTCATTGTGAGATGGTAACAGCAAATCTGTCTAAAGCTGTTTTGTTCAGAGACTGTTCTGTCCATCCAACTCCTTCTCCATTCCCATATTCCCAAAGAACCCTACCTTATATGCTCACTGGCCTCTCCTGAAGTTCATCCACCCTTGACAGCGCCAGCCCTGAACACTAATGTGCCTATGCCCAAGGCCCATTTCCCAATTTACTTTGAGACAGGGTCCCACTAGTTCAGGCTGGTTTTGAACTTACTATGTAGCCCAAGGTTAGCCTTGAACTCACAGACATCCTCCTGCCTCCAGAGTGCTAGGATTATGGGTGAGTGCCACCATGCCTGGCCCATTTCCCAACTGATCCAGCCTCTGGCAATAGTTACCTTTTTGCTCTCAGAAATTTTAAGGGGATTTCCCTCAGCAGTTTCAGAGGAAGAGTCATCCTCATCTTCATTGTCTTCTTCCTTATCTTCCTGTTCTTTGTACTCTCCATATTCTTCCTCTTGATCTTGTGTTGACCTAACTACCTTGGGTTCTGCTGGATCAGCAACTAGTTCATCCCAGGACTCCTCCTTTGTTTCTTCCTTCATTGTTTCTTCTACTTCCTCTTTCCTTTGTTCCTCTTTTCCTAGCTCATCTAATTGCTCCTGGCTGGCCTTGTAGTACAGCACGACCTCCAGACTCTGTGGGGTGGAGGCAGGGCGGAATGGGGGCTGCTGTTACCTGGGAAGAATCCACTCTCCTGACAATGCTGTACTAGCTCCCCCATCTGTTTGAAGCATGTTGCTGTGCTAGGGTAGAGATCTGAATTCTGGGACTGTACATCAATCTTCCTGAGTATAATGTGCCCTCTTGGTACCAACACATCTACTTGGAGACTAAGCCATTTCAAACAGCTACCAGGGATAAAAGACTCTTGGGCTCCGCATGTCAGTTCTTGCTTCCCACCCCTCATGGTGACTCCGATCACACCAATCCTCTTTCACTTACTAGTACACAACTACTTTTTACTTCTTTATCTTGTTGGTCCTTCTTTTGGGTATATAATTCAAGAAGAACAGGGTCCCCCAAATGGGACTGGGTCAATGTAAGTAAGTTCAGCCTAGAGGCTGTATCCATTTTCTCATAGCTCCCAACTTTTTCCTGAGATGAATTTGTCTCAAAAATGTTCTTATAAACACTTCACCTGGGAGAAATGGTGGGTAGAAATGATTTTTCTTGTCAGGGCTCCTCTAGCCTCCTCTCTGGCTGCTAAAGCTGTCACTCACCTTTTTGGTCTCTAAGTCGCCCTTAGAACTATGAGTGCATGGCTTGGTCACCCGTTTCTTTTTAGTCCCATTGGCATTCTTGTTTGTGTTCTTATTGCAGTTCTTTCCCCTGGCCTCTTTGCCAGAAGAGGGCTTCTTCTCTCTGAGCTGGCGGAGCTCTTCCTGGCAGCACTGCAGCTGCCCTTCCAGGTGCTCCTGTACTGCCAGGAGCCGTCCCTGCTCATCCATGCTCGCCTGGTATTGAAGCTGCAGCTCCCGCAGCTTGGTCTGCAGTTCTTTAATCTGTTGGTAATGGGGGCCAGTTACCCAGAGCTGGGCTCATTCAGTCAGCCTGGCCCTGCTTTGGGGTTACTGCTTCAGAAATATCCCTGATATTTCCATGGTGAACAGACAATAGAGAAAACATAAAGCTGTGGAAAACAAGCCTCTTAAATAGTTTTATAAATAACTTTTCTCTAACTTGAGGCATCTAAAGATTTATATCTAATGATATTTATATCATCTAACATGATCAAATGATGATTTACATATATATATATATATATATATATATATATATATATATATATGATTTTTTTTTTTAAAGCCAGGACCAATTTTAGGAATAACTATAAGGCTGTTACTACTTCCAAATCTCAGAGATTCATTATATAATTATTCTAACAGGAATTCTGACTTTACCCAACCCATTTCTCTAATAGGCACAGCTACTCAAGTAAGTGCCATCCAAGCCTTAGAGCGACTGGGTGCCTGTACTCCTGGCAAGAGAAGCAAGCTACAGCCCTGCTCCTTAACCTCGGATTTTATTTTCCTTGACCACTGGCAGCCTGTCACGATCTGCTTGGTGGATACTAATCAGTCTAGGGCCCTGCAGTCAACACTCTGGATCTTTCCCAGGTGCATACACAGCGACCTCCCCCCATTATGAATCACTGCAGGATAGAGGCAGTACCTTCTGCCCCCTTCCTAGTGGACACAGAGCACTCCTGACATTAAGAGAGACACAAAAGAAGGGATGGTGGCACATGCCTGCAACACTGGAGTCTAAGCCAGGAGGATCATGAATCTGAGGGGGGCCTGGACTACATGAGTTCAAGGCCA
>NDGN011391205.1:0-14746 GCA_002564285.1 Tympanoctomys barrerae
ATGACATTTTTGTCTGTATTTTAAATTTCTATTTATTTTCACACCAATCATACCAAAATGTTAGTTCCAGTTGAATATTAATAATGAATTTAATATTCTCAATATGTCATAAGACATGATGAGTAGATAACACTGATTTAGAAATAATCTTTGGAGATAAATACAGGAGAATAAATAAACATTATATTTACTGAGATTTTACTGAAAGCTCTACCAACCCTGGGCTTGAATGTGTGACTCTGAGAGATATGCTTTGACTTAGCAAAGCAGAGGATCTAATAATTGTGTCTAATGTGATTACCATGTGAAATTTTAAGGCCACAGGCGCAATCCCTAAGATCTTTCAGAAATAACTTGCAGGTTACTGGAAGTTCAAAGCCATTCTTGAGTCTAGAGATACAGAGCAGTTTATTAAGCAAATGCAAACACATAGTTTCTTAAATTTTTAAGAAATAAAAGCCCTTTTCTATAAATGTCTTATGGTATTAGAGTTAATGTTATGGATCCACATTACTTCTTGGCATATTGGGGTCAATTCCCAGTTATGAGTCCAAAATGGCAATACAGTGAATCAAGCCTATTGTTCTTCATGTTCCAAATTTGCCTTCAGATGAGAATAGTAGTTTATAAACTCACTTGTAAGGCCTTAAGGGTACACTGCTCTCAAAACAAAATTAATGAAAATTTCGAATCACTCAAGACTACCCTTACAGCTCACCTTTTTACAGTGACGCACAATTTTCAACCTCTTTCTGCTTCAAATAGAAGGACTGGCAGGTTCCTTCCTTTCTGATCACTCTCACCTTTGGGTAGAGATTCAAGAGAGAAGAAAAACACTAAAGTCAGGTTTCTGGAGGAAAATGGAGAAGTTAAAGATTGGAAACACATCTGCAGGATGAACAGCCCATCTCTGAAGGACTGAAAGTTAACTCTACAGAAGTGCTGTAGATAATTGTTACGGTTTGCAAATGGAAGAACTGAACATAGCTGACAGGATAGGGCCACTGGTGAATGTCACCCCCAGTAAACCTTAAAACCACAAAGTAATTGAGTTTCTTATTGTTGTTCATAGAATGGGATTTCAAAAATCCCTAAATTGGGAAATTCCAGTGATCATTTCAAACTTAAAAATTTTTTAAATATGCATTGGCTAAAAGAAGAGTTGGTTCATTGACTCATATTCATGTACATAGCTAACAGAACATAAGGCTGAGTGCTGAAAAGTTGGCCTATGCTTTCTCCACAAAGAAATCATTCTCTAAGCACAAATTTTGCCTGTGGTATAGGTCACTGCTACAGGTGAATTGATAGTCAAAAGATTTACATCATTAATGTGTCTATTTTCCAAACACTTTACATAAAATTGGAAAACATTACACAATTCTTTCTTTAGATTCCTGAAAAAAACCTAAATTTCCTCATTTGAATGTTTATTTTATTCCTCATACAAGGATATATTATCAAATTTAGATAGGTGTGGATAACTAAAGAAGTCGTAAAATAAAATTGAAGATGAAAGAATCATGTAATAGGATTTATCTCTTTTGAGTAAATATATGTTCTTCAAAAGGCTTAAGTAAAATGCACATATTTTCAAAGAAAAAAATAGTGAAAACTAGCTTAAGTAGGTAAATTTTAAAGATCTTAATCAACATTCATTAAACAGACATTTATTTTATTAGGATGTGATGTCTATCTAGAGTCCTTAAAATATTCAGTGGAATAGCACAAGAACAAGCAAAAATCACCCAATTGGAGAAGTGCCTACTTTATTTGTAGTGTTACACTGGGCATTTTTTAAAAATGGTGAAAGAAACAAGACAAATACCTCAGATCTGTGGTTAGAGCTCTGCTGCAGGTGTAATTGCAGAATTCAATATGCGGTTGTAGTATAAACAAAATAAATTACTAAGAAGTGTCAATGTATTACAATGAGATGTTAATGCTCTGCTTCTTATTTGTATCCTTCTTAATCTACCCTGTTTAAAGAAATAATGTACTGTGTAGCAGAAAAAGGTAGCTGTGGCTTGACTTCCGGTTCTGCCCCTGACTTCTGGTTTACCATGAACAAAGTATTTGATAACAAGAACAGAAAATGTAGATATGGTTGCCTGGGTGCTTTAAACACATTATTTAATTTGGTTCATCAGCCCTAGAAGGCTGAAACTATTCTGACAACACAAGTGTCCACAAGTACAGTTTGTCAGGGATAGTACAGGTTTTGCCCAATTATTCCAGCATACTTATTTTTAGTATCCTTCTTTGCTCTCAAACATATATCGGTTTGCTGATATAGTAAACTGTCTAGATATGACAAAAATATGATATTCATAATCTAGTAAATATTAGAATAAAGTACATTGATAGCCAAAGCCTATATATACATAATTTTTTGGCATGTTCCCTCTGGTCAAATAGTTCTGCTGCTTTCACATATATAAATAAAATAAATCCATTAAAGCAAATGATCAAATATGTAGGTGCAGGATGCTGGGATTCAAACCTTGTAACACAGTTAGCAAATAGAACTGGAAAACAAGGAAAAAGAGAATAAAACAAACTGGCACTTGAAAGCATTATCTAATACAGAATAAAAGTACCACTCTGAACCCTTAAAGGAACCACATCCCCAGCAATGAGCATGGCAAACAGGTAACTCTGGGCTCTGTGTGAAGGGGATTTGTATCTCTATGTGTGAATGATGTGTTAAGACCATGAAATGATGTACCATCTTGGTGTATGTCTGAAAATCACTTGAATATTGTTTAAGGTACTTAGCTCATAATATAATGAGGTCTTCATTCAAATTCTTTGCTTTGCAGAGTATGGCATTGCCTATAAAGATTTGTTTGGCTGTGCTATGATTTTAAGGTGCACTTCAGATTTATATTCTCCCCAGATGATTATATTTTCCTGGAGAATGCTGAAGTGTTCCCGCCAGTTTGACTTCTCAGATTACTCCATTTTCCTTCATCTTATTGGATGCTTGCCATCAATATTAAATTGTCTTAATCCCGATTTTTCCACCTATTGCTGCTTTTTCAGTTGGCGCTGAGTCTTACGCCCCTTGAAAAGTACTTGTGTGGCAAAAGATTGAAAAAAAAATTGGCAGTTGCTGTCAGGGTTAATGTAGAAAAATAAATCTCTTATATTGCCAGTTTGGATTTACTTTTCATTTTTAATGGCCCCAACAGATGTTGGAGGAATCCTCTACTTCCTGCACACTTCCATTTTTACAGCTGGTACTGCTTGACTAGTTCTTGACTTTGGGTGAGCAGTTCCTGGGTGTTTACACAGTGATTTACAGATGCCCTCTCATGTAGACTATGACCATCTTTTTCTCTTCTTTCATGATTTTTTCTGAAATTTAACTGGTGTCGTTGCTAACACAGCCACTTGCCAACTTTTCTTTTTTCTGGTTCTTTTCCCCTGGGAAACAATTGGAAATGTTTGGAATGTTAGACTTAAATAATAATGGCAAGGAGTTTTAACAAGAGATTATTTTCAAAATGGCAAATCAGGAATACTATCATCTTTGATGTTTCTCTTTGAAGTTCATTTCCTATAGTTTGTATTTAAGTATTTAGCCTGTCCAGGGACTCTCTCTAACCCTCCCTTCTTCCTTTCCTTCCTCTCTCCCTACTTCCCTCCTCCCCTCCTTCCTTTCTAGACTCAGAAGCATCAGCTTCATCGACTGTACTAGTTTTCTAATATCACCGTGACAGTGTGACAAAATGTCTTCGTTTTGGAGGCTAGAAGTCCAAATCAAGGTGTCCCTGGGGCCTTAGTTGCTCTGAATCCTGAAGGAAACTTTGTTTTGCTTTTCTAGTTCCTGAGGGATTGTCAGCAATATTTGGCTTTCCCTAATTATGTAACATTCCCTGGTTATGTGTGACATCCTAGCTCAATCCCTGAGTTACTCAGTTCCTTGGCGTTCCCTGGCTAGGTCCTGCTATGTAACTCAATCCTCTGCATTTCTGTCCCATCTCCCCCTGTACATCTTCACATAGCCTTCCCCCTGTGTATGTCTTCCAATGTCCCATTTTCCCTTTATAACAAGGATACTGATTATATCAGATTAGAAGCCTCTTAATGGTTTCATTTTCACTGGTCACTGTAAAGACCATATTTCCAAATAAGGCCATGTCCTGAGGTTCTGGGAGTTAGAATTTAAACATATCTTCGTAAAGCAAGGACACGACTCACACACAATATCTACAAAAGAATGGGACCTTCCTATACTTGTTCCGAACAGAAAGCCTGACAGCTCTCAGTAGCTGGGATTACCCTGGGCACCTACTGTGCCTCTGATACCACTCTTCCATCAATGACTCGCTCCCATAGTTTGGGGGCCACAGATAAAACACAGTCAGGAGCAAAACTCACCTGAAAACAGTTACTCCATCACGAATTCAAACAAAAGTCTTTGCCAGTAGCTCCTCAACGTTCTATATATAATTTGTGTAGTAAACAACTTTTCTTAAAAATACAAAAACTAAGCTATCAAGCATTGTGAGAAAGCAATTTTTCAACCAACCATGATTTCATTTTACTTTCCAAATTTTGTTGTTTAGATATATAATAAGTTCTCAGAGGTTGTGTGCGTGCCATGGCTTAGCTGGGTAAAGCATCTGTCTAGTTTGCAGAGGTTACCAAAAATCTTAACAACTCATAACTTTAATGTCCTGTTCCAAAAGCTAAAGACACCATCATAATTACTTTTGAATTGTGCTAGAGAGAGCACAAGAGAGAACATATTTGATATAAATTTATTCTAAGTTGAATTATTGGTATATTTTCATAATAGGATATCAAAATTATGACAAATAGTACAGGGTTTTCATTGTCCCTTAACATTTTCATTGTCTATTGGAAAACTGAGAAAAGCAAAATACCCTATGCATGCAGTTATCTTGGCTGATTTAAATAAAAATTATATGAAAGTAATTGTTTCAATGTATTTTTAAGCAAAATTAGGGATAGCTATCATTAAATAAAGTACTTTTGAAGTTTCTAATAGAAGTAAAATAGTGTATATCAAAATTTGTATTTGCAAATCTTTATTTCACTACTATGCTACTATCACTCTATGGCAGATTCCATTTACAACTGTCTCCTTGAAAGTGCTCTCTTGAAAATAAATACGGCATGGGAGGTATACGAAGTAATTTATTACAATAGTGAACATTAGATCAGAACCTTACAGCTCTAAAGTGCTTCAGTTAGTTTGATTTTTTTTAAAGAGTGGATTCAGCTAACTGTAGAGCAAAATATATTTAAGCAGGTGTTCAGACAGAACTAATAACTACGCTCCTAATTTATTTTGCCTCTTAATTCATTTGGCTTGATGTGGCACAGACCTAGACTCAGCCACATATAGTAGCTAATACTAGACCACAAGTGCATGACAGAGTGAGTTACTCAACAAGCTACATTGGGCAAATCCAATGAAACCAAGGTGCTGGGGGAAGGATTTATGAGATCTCTTGGACTGAACAATGAAGTCTTTAACACAGCACTCAAGTTAGGGACAGGCACTGGAAGGAAACCTAAAAGGGACAAAGCACCTGCTTGCTCTTATGAGAGTGACTGAGAGTGTCCTTGCCATCCATCCTGCGCAGGCAAGAGAAAAGTTCTCTTAGAATCCCCATGATAATTCAATCTTTCAGACGACTCTTTCTCCACTGAAATAGCTTGACGGCATGGAAGTGAAAATAGTGAAAGAATTTTATTCAGAAATTTTATTTGAAAAATTTCAGGACATTAAAATGCAGCCTGTTGAGGTTTTATTTTTTCTTCTTGGTGATTTTTTATGGAGTTGATGGAGATAAAAAGATCAGCCTGGCAGCTTGCTGGCATAGAACTGGAGTGTTTAGGGTTTGTTTTGCCTTTTTACAAGATTGGTCCACAAGAACTTTAAAAGGAGAAAAAGACGATGCAAATTAAATACGTTAGAAACGTATGTCCCATCTGTTTTTATTTCATTTTTAGAATAAGGTTTTCATACCTTCTTTTATTTTTACATTCTATGATACCACACTATAATGTTGGCCACCTCAGAGACAAACTAAATTAGCTATCCTGACCATATGGAAAGGAAAAGCTTTACCAGCTAAAGAAACAAATTTAACTCAGGCAAAAAGGCCTATGTGTTTTAGAGTTTAAAAAAATTTTTGCTAAGTACATAGTAGGGGAGTATAACCCACCTGCAGAAGTAAATTTTGAAAAGAGATTTGGATTTTCCAAAATAGCTGTCTCTGTTCTGGGTCTCATTCAGGAATTACCTATAATGGAAGTGTCCTTCGGTGTACGTCATCATCCGGAGCCTTCTGTGAACAATCAAAGACATGAACAATCAAAGATTAGATGAATCCTTTGAGAGATCATCTAATGTTCACCCTCTGAGAAGAATTAAATCTAACCTTTTTCTAAATAGATCTTATCCCATTGTGAAAAAAAATACTTTAACACACTTCAAGAAAGAAAACTTTTCTCTTAATATCTATTCTTCACTAAATTGGCTAAAACACGCCTTTGTAGAAAAAGAGATTTTATTTCATTCTATAGCTGCCAATAGTGTCAAACACCAGATAGAAGCCCTAGGCTAACATTTTATCTTACCTGGAGAAAAGCTTCTCATAAATTCTCCATGTAAAATTGATGACTGCTTCAGAAATCTATCAATCTTAGGTTTTTATGTCAACCACAGAGAGGGAATATAGCTCACAAAGGTCCAGCACATGTTTCCAAGAACACAAAGAGCAGAGGTGCGTCTGCCTGGTGTGGGAAGCCTTCAGGTGGACAGCGGCAGTTATTTACAGTGATTGAGAATATCAGATTTGATGCACGATCCACAAAAACAAGATAAAAAGATTGCTGAGAAGGTTCAACTACGAAAAAGTTAACCAAGTGTTTTCAATCAGCCTGGCTATCACTCAGCAGAGGCTGAAAACTTTTAGAGAACTGAAGTTGAAATTAACTTTATTTCATCAAAATAGCAGCATAACTGATAAGGTAAGGCATATATTTTGAGAATTTTTCCATAAACATTGGGATGTCTTTTTTGTGGACACTCTCACTAGGAGGCGTTACATCCAAGCACATATCAATTAGTAAAATTACCTGAATATACTCAAGATGTACCCATATTCTGTCTGTACTTGGTGGGATTACATTAATGGTTCCCTTTTCCAAGTCAAGAGATTCAGGAGGACCATGAGCTAGCCTATAAGATAGCTTCTCCACTCTTAGACTCCAAGCAAACAGGTCAGATAGCTTCGAAGTGCCCTCTCGTTCCCATACTAAAATAATGTACTTGGGGGCCAGTGAGATAGTTCAGTGATCTAAAGTGCCTGCTTTAGCAAGCTTAGGCAGATGCAGGGGGATCACGGTTTGATCCCTGTCACCACAGGCCCGGCCAACCTTGCCCTCAGGGTGGGCTGAGTGTGCCTAAATAAATAAATAAGTATTTGTACAAGACAGTGATGATTAATAAAAAAACAGTAGTAATAGTACAGAATATGTGAGAGTCTTAGGTGAATATTGATCTAGCTTTTCTAGGTTTTCTAATTCATATTAGTATAATACTAAAATGAACAAAGGAATCAGAACTCACCAGCAATTACAGGACCATCACAGTCTCCAGTAGTCATATTTGAGAGTGGAACATAGTGCTACTGCTCTGAACCACATAAATAAATACTTCCTCTATGTTGTTTCTTGGGACTTCTTAATGTTCTCATTCAAATCTAATCATTGTCATAGTCCAGTTTATGGGCAAGCATAAAAAATAAAAGGTTTCCTTAAAACATATGTGACATAATTCACAGTATTGATGAAGAGAGGAAATGCACATGAATGCCAGTTAAGGAATATTACCATCTCAAGCCTCTCAGCCACTAATGCAGAATAGATCATCTGCGTATTGTCAAGTGGGTTCTCATAAAGGAGATTAAAAAATTAGGCATATTGTGGGAGAGTTACTGAAGATATTGCTACATGGTCAAATACACAGAATTTTTAATCTAATCTAGTTAAATAAAAACAAGTTTTTCTTAATTTTTAGAATTGTTTATAGCCGTAGAATAAATTCATGCAATGGCTATTGAAAAAGACAGAAAATATAACTTGTCTTGGGTTAAAATAAAGAGAAAAATCAATCCCTTCTAAAGCCCCACATGTGAGAAAGACAGTACATACATACTAGGCTTTCTTTTAGTTACAAACTCAAGAATATCTGAAAGTAAAAGACTAATGTTCTTATAATATTTAACATTTTAGATATACTAAAAATAGAAGTTTACAAGTATACACACACAAATACACACGGTAAGAATATCACCTTGTGTTAACATCTGTCTTTGTTCAAAATAGTCAGACTATTTCAACAAATTCTGGAGAGAGTTTCTGACAGAATCGAAACATGCATAACAACACAAGCTTAACAACTTTACTACCATATAATATAAACTTGTATCAGGAATAGTTAGAAAACTTTAGTCAATTGGGGTCAAAGATAAAAAATGGGATAACAGGGTCTGGGGAGATAGCTCAGTAGAATAAGCACTTGCCTGGCAAGCATGAGGTCCTGAGTTCAATCCTCAGCACCACAAAANAAAAAAAAAAAAAAAAAAAAAGGGAGTGGATAGCACTAGTTGCACATTTTCATAGCAAGTTCACTGATGCAATTAAAGGAACGTAAGATCTTCAATGAAAATTGAAAATATTCTCTACCTAATACTTATTGAAACATAGCAACAGTTTTGATGATTTGAACAGGTACCAAAGTACCAAATCAGGAATCTCCTTTATATCTATCATTAGATGCTATTTTTTTTCATGAATTCTTAAAACAAAGATGAAAGTTAGATAGTAATAATACTGATAACGTAGACACAATTTTCTGTGCACAATTAGCTGTGCACCAGGCCTTGGCTTATATCTTTTGTGTTTAGTAAAGCACAGAATACAAAGCAAAGTTGACAGTTTATTATCATTGCAATTTTACAGGTTAAGAAATTGACATACAGAGCAAGTAAAGAACAAGTTAGTATATTATTAATTGCTAATATTTTCTCTGATATCTAAATTATACTAACTGGTGTCAACATCATGCTCAATTCTTATAGCTAACATCTTACTTTCAGGGATACCAGTACTATTTTGTACCTGACATTGAATGAGATATTTATAAAGCAACCTTATCATTTGTTCACCAATTTGTTCATATCATCAATGTGCATATAAAAATTGAATTCAGTACTAAATTAATTAATGAAATAATAATGCCCAAAAAACTTCTAAAACTATTTGTGTAAAATTCAAAGGTGAAGTGAGACCCTGTACCAAATGCATAAAAAAATAAAAATAAAAAATTAAGGTGAATTTGGAAGACCATAAATTTGTTTCTTTTTCTTTCTTTCTTTCTTCCTTTTTTTTTTTTTTTTTTTTTTTTGTGGTACTGGGGATTGAACTCAGGACTTTGCGCTTGTCAGGCAAGAGCTTATTCTACTGAGGTATCTTCCTGGCCCAATAAATTTGTTTTTAAAACTTGTTTGAAATTAGGTTTTGACCAGACAACAGTAAAAGCCAAAAATAATCCAGAACTTTCTGTACTTAGTTTGTATTGCATGAGTCAGTGAATTTTTACTCTAAAACCTCAAAATACAAATTCTGCATAATATATTTTAGATAGAATTGTGGAAAAGAGATAGTAAAAGTTCCTTAACTTTGACACATAAAAACAAAAGCTTTAATTTTACATAAAAAGTTGCCAAGTAAATATTGAATTTATGTTTTTATTAAATTTAATTAGCATGTTTGGTAGACATCATATATTTATAATTTCAAAATAATTTCTGTTAAATTTTAAAATTAGTCATCAAATATTAGTTCTGTTTCAATTAAAATATTTCTATAATGGTTAGATCTAAATTATATACTTACAACATTAATTTATAATTTAATTGCATGCTTAATTTAGAGTAAAAACAATCAAAATTTTCACCAAAACCAGTGCCACCGAAAACTTTTTTACAGGGTTAATTCAATTATGTTATAATGAAACATAAATATCTTTATGAGCACATTCAAATTTCTAATTCCTTTCATGGCGTGCCATATGGTGAATTTACTTTTTAAAAAAGCAAATTTGGTAAAGTAGTATTTTAGGGGGTTTGGGCTAGATAGTCATTTATAAGTACCTAGATAGGCTATGAAATTTTCTCATATTCCTCAGTAATTTGAGCTTTTTAAAGGGATGTTTTCATATTTATATTTTTCTTGTGGTTCTACAAAGCAGTCACTCTCTTTTACAGATTCTTTTTAGGACATGTTTTGAAATAGAAATGGCACGCTTCTCTGTCTGGTGTGCTTGCCGCTAAGCCCAGGCCTGCACCAGATGGGCAGGTGAAAACGTGATCACGAGGTGTGCGGGGCTGGCCCCGTCTCCGCGCTGCCAGCTTCTCCAGGTTCTTTGTGCGTCTGTTATAGTCATGAATTCACTCCATCCTTATCCTTAGAGGTGCTCAGAGAGACCATCTTCCTCTGTAAAAAGGTCCACAGAGGAGAAAATGTTCCCTCTTTGAACATAATCACAATAAATGTTTCTCCTTATTTTATAATAATCAAATAAACAGAAAGATGTCACCATTTTCTGTGGTTTAAAAACTTTGGTGGCGAAGTACTAGTCTGCACATCTAGAACATCACTAAAATGAGTTTGCTATGTAGAGGGGTAATGCAAGCTGAGCGTTCCGAGTACCTGGCTGCGCCTTTCTTTGGGGAGATACACACGGGACACACGAAGCTAAACCCTGCCCAGGTGGTAGAATTCCCTGTATGTTCATTTGGGCTGATGCCTTTAAATGTCAGGTGGCTGGAGAGCTCATTTAATGAAAGGGTTATCTCTGCCAACAAGTCAATAGTTGCTTTCCCCCCACCAGAAGTTGTGAAATATTATTTATGTATGTAGAACGGGGCTTCTTGCCTGCCATTGTTGTTTACTTGTGGGTTTGGACAAGTTTCCTCTTTTCCAGAAAGCACATTTTTCCATAAAAGCAACATTGAAACAGCCTCACTCCTTTTGTTTGATACCTCAGGCAAAAAGCTTTTCATGGCATTGACAGCATTTTCTTTTAAAAGGAGTGCATAAGTGAACCAGTTCTTTATTGAAAATACAGAATAGGTAAAAGATGGAGAGAGAGAGAGAGAGAAAGAGAGAGAGAGAGAGGCAGTAAGGTATCCTTGGTTAACTTTTTAGTTATTTAAAAGTAGCTTGTTGAAGATTGAATATTTCTATGTTTCACTAGAGCCTTTAAATATAAAAGAGATATGAGACTATATCTGACACCATCAGGCATATTATATTAAAATTTATGAACAACTTCATCAAAAACCACTTTCCCTCTCCTGCATAGAGACAGATTTGTTCTGACATAAACGTTACATGGCTGGTTGCAGCCTCAGATTAATGCGAAGACCCTGGCGATTCCTTTTAGACGTTATTTTATGAAATAATACCTGTCAGCTGCTGCCTGATCCTAGAAAAAGGGGCAGGTTTTCCAGGTCATCTTGCCATCTGTCAGCCGGAGCTCATCTGTCCCTCCACATTACCACCTGATCTGTGCTAACAGGCCTCACGGGGAGGCCTGCTTCATTGGCCCAGTGGGAGCCAGGGAGAGAGACTGCGTGAGGACATCACCTGTGATGCTGAGATTTAATTATCGCTGAAGTGATGAAGATGTGCACATACACTGAAATGCTTCTGAATAAATTCATGCACGGGCTGCGCTCAGCCCCACTCTGCTTTCCTCTCCCTTCCCCTTCTCCCTCCACACCCGCCACCCTCAGTCAAGGGTGTGGATTAGCTCCAACAAAAGCACTCACATCCCACCACAGATCTATGCGGGTACAACTCTGGAAAACGACACGTGCACACGAACACACAAACACAACTAGACGTGCCCCACAGAGTAGAACTCTAAAGTGAAAGAGCAAACTGTACTGGGGAGAAAATTTGCCTCTGCCTTTTACAGCAAACCTGATTATTTTCTGCCAAAGTTCCTTGTTATCAAATTTTAAAGCTGTATTGATTGTTGCTGGCTTTAAAATCAGATGTCACGATGGGGCCTGCTTTTGACATAGGGTTTTGCTCAGTCTGGGGTGAGTCCAGTGCTGAGTTACCTGGGGTCTCCCGTGGAGAGTTAATGTGAGAGGTCGCAGTGGAGGTAGATGCGTGGTAAGTTATAAAAGGTAGAGAAGGGTTCAGCAAACCCCCAGACACCCTGTGTAGGGCTCCCCACACTCTCTGAATCAATACCACACACAAAAGTTATTACAGGTCCAGGCCTTTTTGCTTCCAAAGCTGCTTAGGCAGTATGTGGCATTAATTCTGTCCTGTACAAAAATGCAGTTGATAATCACCTGGTTGAGAAAAGGATTTAGGACTGGAACAGCAGATTTCCTCACAGATTACAGAATAAGACCTAGTTTCTTGGGGGTAACTCAGGATAATTAACTGAAGTGAAATATGTTACCCTGGTTGATTTATACCCATGTGATACCTTTGTTAGATGCAACCGCAGAGAAACATTTATGCCATTATGTGAAGCCAGATCTGATTTCTACCCTGTTCGAAAACATGCTATGCAGCACAATACTGGTTTTCATTTCCTTGGTTTTGGGGAGACTCCCTTCAGTCTGCAGGGCAATTATTAAGCAAGCACTTAACTCAATTGACTCCTAATTATAAAGTCACGAAAGAAAATCATACACTACCACCAGCCCACTTTCCTGCCAACCTGCAAATACAATCGCATGGACCTCAGCCGCCCTTGACCACACAGTTGTCAGAGGTGACAGAATTTTTTTCTACCCTTGCTTCCAGAGCAGGGTCCCCCTTCCCTGAGAAAGAGTTGAGGCAGCCAAAGAAGAAGACTCAAGGGCTTCGCTAGCTCACAGGAAACTGAAATTATATATTTCCTGTTTTTTTTTTAAAGGGAAATCATGAGAAAACATTGCCTTAATTCACATTTCAAAAGTAATTACTATAGATTCAAGACATTTATCATGTTGTCACTGGAACCTGGGAAAGGTTATCCGTGTGATACTTCAGGTCACAAACAAAAAAGTATCATGAGAGTCTAACCTATAGGCTCTCTGAGAGATTGCTGGAGGGGTGGGATAGAAGTCCGTTTGCTTTGGAAAAAAGGTGACAGAAATGAAGTAAATCACAGGGGCCCACAAAAACTTATCAGGCTCAGAGGATTGGTCAGTTTTCAAAGTAACTCCTATCCACTAGTTATGCAGCTTTTGTGTGAATGGGGAAGGGGCAGTGCTTGAAGTTCCCATAATATTTTTTCTAAAAACTCTTCTTATGTAAGATCACATGGCTTTGAGGGACCTACTACCTCCAAATAATTATGAAGAATTATTTGTGTACCACACTCTTAGGAAACAAATTACACTTATTTTTGATGGCTTTCCATGAGGGTGATTATTTCAACCACTTGAAATAATACTGTGAAATCAGCAAACAAAGTAGAGATGGATGAGGCATTAAGAAAAACACACACAGAAAATGAATGAATGTACTGAAAGCTTTTTATTATTTTGGTTTTTGGGACATAAGAAAAACCACATATAGCACACTCAGCTCCTTAACATGGTTTTGACCTTTTGGTGACCAGTCTACTTTTCAACAAAAGTCATTATGTTTGGAGAAATTTTTCAGTAATCAGTAAGTAAATACTTTTTTTTTTTAAAAAAAAAAAAAGGTAACTAATGTAGATGTTTATCTCAAGGCAGAAATCTTGATGGACAAATGTTCTTAAAAGCCAAAGTCATTCCTCAAAATAAAAGAAAATGTTAAATATGTGTGTAGAAAAAGGAAAAAAAGAATGAAGAAAAGAAAGGAGAAAATGAGTTTTTCTAGACACAGTTTTACACTTTATTAAATAAATTGTATTTTCTGAAATAGAATATTAAAGTATTTTTCATTAAGTGTCTCTGGTCCTACTTTCAGTTTTGTGACATTATAAAAATTTTGTTTCTATGTAGGCTAAATTACCTAGACATCAGAAGTTAGCATCCTCTCTCCTTTGAATGCACAGTTTAGATTATTGACAGTTTAATAATCTAGGGACTAACATTTTAAAGTGTATATTTTATGCTGTTGGAGCCAAGACTCATATTACCAATATCAATTTATCCATTGGACTGGCATATTTATTCATATTACTAAGAAGAATTCAACATATCTAAAATTTATCTTTTAGAAAAACTCTCCAGATAATTTACAAGAAATTTTATGTTATTACTTAATTGACACTTAAGAAATACCAAATGTTTTTTTTGGAGAAAGGCCACTAAATAAGTATCTTTCATGGGACTGTCTTTTCACTTGGACTGTAATTAAAACAAACACACTTCATATTACTATTACTGTAGGAAAAATAATCTCATTGAATATGTCCATTTTGCCAGTATTATTTGTTAGTACCCTTTGCCATTATTCATGTTTTCATGTACCAGAGAGCAGAATCCAACAGGATTATAACCAACTTGCTTTTATGTTTTAAGAAGATAATAAAAATTACCAACTCCTTTCCTGAAATTATCAGCCCTGTTTTCTAAAATGTGGCTACAGATATATATATATATATATATATTAGCGGTCACTGAATAAACACACAATGACAGCTTAATTAGAGCTTTCCAGTGTACTTCTTTGTTCATCCATTGTGACA
>NDGN011391206.1:0-24541 GCA_002564285.1 Tympanoctomys barrerae
GCATACTCTCTTCCTAGTGGTTATTTGCTGTACAAGATGCAGACATGATATTCTATTTACAAATACTATTACAACAAATCCCTCTATTCATTAAGAGATGCATGTGCATTGCTTCGTTGAACAAATATTCACTAAGTGTCAGTATATGCCAAGGATTGTTCTATGCATGTGAGGACCAGTGGGGAGCAAGACAGGCACAGTCCCCATGCTCTTGAGCTCAGCAAGCAGGAGACAGTAAGGACATCATTACTGAAGCAAGACATTAGTGGACCTTGCTATAAAGAATGCAGAAGAGGTGCTTGGAGAAGGCCTGTTGAGGTGTGTCTCAGCTGAGACCTGAAGGACAGGACAGAGCCAGTCATGGGATAATCTGGGAACACCTCCCAGGCTGAAGAACCTACTTGAGTAGAAGCCCCACAAGGGCACAAGGGTGCTGTGTCCAGGCCAGTGGAGCTAGAGGAGAGTGTTTGAGGAATAGTGGAGTGGTGGGCAGGCCCTGGGCATGCTGAGTCTTTTAGACCTTGCTAAAAAGGTATTGTTGGGGCCGGGAAGATGGCTCAGTGGAATAAGCACTTCCCTGGCAAGCGCAAGGGCCTGAGTTCAGTCCCTGGTTCCGCCAAAAAAAAGGTATTGTTACTTCCCTTTTACCAGTAAGAAAGAAAAAGCATTAAGTAGCACACTGAAGGTCAAGCCAAGAACAGAGATCAGATCTTCTCTTGCTTGCCATTCACTTTCTGAGTTACAGTGTTTAGCCCAAATTATTTTCAGATGTAAGATATAAATTCACGTGTAATTCTGGAATGAGTGATGAGTCACATCCAGATATTAATTTTGAAGGCATGTTAGTAGATATTAACAGAACCGTTCCTTAAAATTATTGCCATTTAGCCTCTTATCTGGTCTGTCCTTTGGGTGTTCTTACTTACCAAAAACTTAGAATTTAGTAATAGAATCCCTTCAATAATTGTATGGTTGTGCTAACAGAGGTGGTATATTTCTTGATTTCTAAAGCACACTAAAATTTTAAAGCTGTTTTGCAGTCTCTGATGTGCTTGAAAATTGTAGTCTCTTGGTTGTTGTATTGCACAAGCAAGTATTTGTATACCATAGCATCTAGGGCATTTACCTAAATTGCTTTTTTGGAAAATAATTCAGTGGAAAGTCCAAAAGGCATTTACAGTGCACAACTTTCTGATACAGTTTTTTTTTTCCTTCTGTCGTTGGTTATTTTGATTTAAGAGGCCATGTTTTCGTTAAATTGCTGCCTTACTGGAGTGAAATATGTTTAGGTTCTGATTTGTATACTAACACTGAATTGGAGGACCGGAGAAGTAACAATAGAGGTTTAAGTTGTAAATATTAGGTATGAATTTTTAAACCTTTTTGGTTTCTTTTTTTATTAATATACATTTGGTTATATAATGATTACATTCATTTTGGGGAGTTGGTACATATCCATACTATGTCATTTTTCCCTCCCATCTCCCCCTTTTTTGTTTGTTTTTTAAACAGGAATTGAATTCAGGATCTTGTGTTTGCCAGACAGGTGCTTGTGCCACTGAGCTACCTTCCTGGCCCTCCTTTCATTTTTTTAAACATTAATTTGCTTTTTAAATGTTACTTTGAATTATGTTGTCCATTTGACCATAAAATTTTTGTAGTTTTCCTTGTTAGAATAACAAAAAGAAAGCGTATGTAATATTATTGCTAAAAGTCTAAGTAGTTCATCATTTTTATTCTGTGAATTCAAATAATGAACTGAAAAAATGTTCAGACAAAATTAGAACTTGCTTTCAGGCACAATCAATATAGCATTTTAACAAGCTTAGTGTATCTGGAAAATATGTATTGTGTAAGGTTCTCAAACATACTGATTGTATTACAACAACTAACTGCAGCAGCAAAATGTAACGGTCTACTTAGTCAATAAACATAAAGGTCTGATTAAACCATAATTAAGTTTCAGAATAGTTATCTAAAAACAATGAATAATATATATTTATATTATCTCAGCAACAAAAAGTATAGCCAATGAAACTTTATAATAATTTTAAAAAGCACTGTAAGATAAAATTACAGAATACATTTTTATCACAAGTGCATACCCTGAATTAATTTTTTTTTTAATTATTGAATACAGGGACATTACACAGTTCAGACTCGTAGTGATCCTTCTGTCTCAACCTCCCCAGTGTTGGCATTACAGGCACGCACCACCACACGCAGTTCCGGGGCAGGCACGGCATACTTGGGGTTCTGGGGCTGGCTTGGCATGTGGGGCTCGAACTTGGGTTCTTGCACTTGCCAAGCAGACGCTTAGACCACTGAGCTATCTCCCCAGCCCCTGAATTAAATTTGTATGCATTCTTTCTTCTAGCTTTTAACTTTTCTGAAACTGTTAGTGAATGTTTGCAGAACACATTAGTGGGGTAACTGATAGAAGGCAAATGAGCAGGGCCCTTGTGCCCTGCTTCACCCATGACAACTGGCGCTGGAGTCACTGTGGCCACATCTTCATTTCCAAAGTGGGTCACCATCACGGTCCCTATATTGTCCCCCAGCACGTGGGCATCAGTTGAGTGCAGTCGATCACCGTCTTCACAGATGGGTTTCACTGAGGATTCAGTGCAAGTCAGGGTTAGGACAACCAACGAGACCCAGGCTGTGTTGTTTCTTGTCCTTTCGCATTGCCCTTCCTAGTACATACTTGCATTTTAATTCAATGCAGAACTTGAAGTCAGTATAGTATGGACAAGCCTAAGAATTTCTGTGGACATTTTCTAGCCAAGAGACTATAGCTATACTTTGCATTTTTATTTTTTGCATCAGGCATTTGTACCTTACAGAGGACCCATGTGAACAAACAGTTGTCTGCCTTCCTCTCTCTTTGCCTGGAATTTGTAATCTTTGCAGGAACGGATAATCTAGAGTTAATGCTTTAATGTTAATGCTGATTTCTGAACTTCAGTCACTTGAGCATATGATTCTCTGGAAATCTGTCTTTGGTGGTTTTCATCACCTTGATTTTATGAGTAAAATGTGGGTGTCTAAATCATCTTGGATCTTGATCTTCTGGGCTTGCTCTTCTTCATAAGGCCGCTGGTTCATCTTCTCCCACATGTACCTTCCCTGCTTCCTCCTCCCATTTATCTTATTTTAAAAACACATTTGACATTTATGTACTTTACTGTCCTAAATGGATTGGACGATAGCATCTTCTTTACTGACATCAGAGGATTCTGTAAGGAAAATGTCGTCTCATTTTTGAGTATCCTGATGCCATTTATATATTACTGGAATTCTTCAAAGACACCTCAAAAAGCACATGGTATTCTCACAAAGGACAGCTTCCAACTTTCCTGTTTTGCATGGAGGTACAGCTCCATGTGCAGAGAAGTCACTTCCATTCCTCCTTATGGTTTTAAAGATGACGGTCCCCAGGTGTGGTGCAGGTGTGAGGGTGGCTTGTGTTGTTCAGTTTTTATATTAAAGGAGAAAGTATCTCCTGGTTTATTGTGACCCTGGTCATGATGTGCCCATTCTGTGAGGTCTATTATGCACAAAAGTCCACAGAATGAAGATAAAGTACCTCTCTCCAGCCTGACAAAAGCCATTCCTTTGCAGAATGGTAGCTGCAGCGAAAGTAAATAAATGAATGGACAGCAGTCGCAGCCTAGTTGATGAAACTGTTCAATTAAAGCACAGGCATTTACATGGTGTAATTTCCCTAAATTGCCAATGAGCCCCTTTAGACACAACCAGTGTTCAAATTGATTTCAGCATTGATTTTGGCTGAAGCTGATAAATTTCTGCTTGTTAGTTAAAGTAATTTTGCAGAAGACTTTGTGCTGCAGTATTGAAGTGTTCATTTAGCTGATGGTTAAAAGAGGAGTTATTTACAGAGGCCTCTACTGTTGTTCTGAGATGGGACAATTCCCCAATCATCTTTTACTTTTAATTTTTTAGGCTTCACTATACCAATCAATAGGTGATTGAAACTGATTAAAACTTATCCAACCAGCTGCCTATGGCAGTTTAATTAGAAGCTGGATGATTCTTAAATTAAAGTTGTCTTATTTTCATTGCATAGCCGTCTTCCAGAAGAGTAAGGGACTAACAGTGCTGAAAACTTAAAAGTTTGGCTTTGTTAAAGTATCACACACATTAAATCACCCAGCAGTTAGTCCTAAGGCAACTCAAAAGCATATTCTGAGGCATTTGGAGATTAGAAAAGAGTAATGTGCTTACTTGTCAGCCAAGAGATTTTTGTCTTCAGGAAGAAACACCCTGTAGCGTAATATTTACGAAGGGCCAGCTGCTTGTGATATGCAGCTTGTTGCAGACATAAGATGAACGTTTGAGTGTCATTTTCAGTGCACAACGCAGGGTAAAAGTGGTCACCACGCTAGCCTGTCCATTGTCTTCCTGGACACCATCAGCTTTGAATATTTTTAAATTCTGTTTTGAGGTCTTAAGATTAAAATTAATCTCCAGTGAACAAAAAACATGGTAGTTCATGTTGGCTTTTGATGGTATTGTGGGCAGGATTATAAAACAGGGATTTTTGTCATCTGTCCCTATCCCTCGAAGCTTCACCATTGTCGTTTTATCTACTGTGGGACAGTTTCTTGAGTTTTTAATGGAAATGGGTTAATATTTCTGTCATAGGGGACATATTACATCTGGTACTACAGGGAAGACGGGAATAAATGGCTCACTTTTCAGAGGTGCATTTACTCTTTGACCCACTAGGGTACTATTTAGTGTTCTAGAAGAGGTAATTTAGTAAATTGTACCCCAGTGGCCTGAAAAACTTAATGCAACTCTGAAAAGTGAGTCATTCAATCGATTTTCCCTATTGCTTTTTAAAACTCAGCACTGGCCACATCCAGAGAGCCCTGCAGTAGAAGATCTAGAAGCAGCTTGTTCATGCTCACGCTTACTGGGATGCACACAGGTCTGACTTCAGCAGACCCCAGTCACCTTCCTCTCTAGTGCTTCTACGACTGGAGACGTGAGCTGTTAGGCTCGCCAGCCCTGACTCCTTGTCTGTCAAGCAGGGGTGACATCTCCTTGCGAAATTTTTGTGTAAGGCAAATAGCTTCTCTGTATGAAAATGTTTTACAAACTTAAGTACAGTGGAATATTAAGGACTACTAGAAGGAGCCTCTGAAGTAGGCATTACTCATGCCTAATTTTGGAATGTGATTTATTGTCAACTTTCCAAGAAACTGAACAGAGATCACACTGTCATCAAGCCGGTCCAGGAGAGTGTCTCCTAATCCCTAGGGTGTTGTTCCTCCTTTCCTCATGTGTATTGCCTAACTACTCCATTTCATCTTTCTCATTGTTAGGCCTTACATGGCGCCTGTTTGGCCCTGTACAGTTCTTTCAGAGCCTTTGAGCAAGAGGTCACTATCACTGCTGCTTCCTTGATCTCAAAGGTATTCAGGCCATATGTTGAAAGACATAGCTCTAGCTGATGTGGGAGCGCAAAGCGCTTGAGCCAGGATGCATCACCTGATGGGAGGAATGTGGAGGTAGGCAGGGCCATGTTAGCTCGGGTCATAGATAAGAGTAAAAGGGGTCTAGAGTCTTGAGGGAGTTGGGAGAAGGCCTGCTGAAATGTGGAGCTGTGCTCCCTTTTTTCTGAGTGAAAATTTTTCCAACCCAGCCACATTTTTCCAGACTATATGTTTAGTTGATTTATGGGCTCTGAGTACAATCAGTGTCTTGAAATTAATATCTGTGACCTAATAAACTGATTTGGTATATAAACAATCTGGAGGGCTCTGTTGCTTAACCACAGATTATTTTGCAATCAGTAGTCAGCATCTGTAATGGATTTTTAGGCAGAAGGAAGGTTGGCATAGACCAGTGTTTGAACTAGTACTGTTTACATAAAAGCTTCTTTTTACAACTGCTGTTTACTTTGGATTTTCTATTTTAACAGCTAGAGCCGGGCTAATGTGTTTATCTATTATGGAAGGCAACAACTGTCAGTGTTGATTTCCCTGAAACTATTCTAATTTTTTTTCTGTGGATGGCTATGGCTATTTTATTATGTGGCAGCACTGTTTAAAATTCCAGAGCCTATTAGCTTTAAAAATGTTAGGAAAACTTACCTCCAAAGAAACGTGCCACATAAAGAAATCTCTGAAAGGAATATGTAATAAAACCAGTTTTTCTTTAGCGAGTTTACATTTGGCTGCTGAAAACATTGAATTAAAAGAAAACATCCAAAGGATTTTAAAATGAAGATAGTGAAAGATTTTTGTTTTGTCTGTGTGTATACTCACATGTATTTATCTGCTTTACCTTTATTTGTCAAAGGAGTATTTGTTTTGCCCTGGCTTCAGAATCGCCCAACCTCACACTCTTGGAAGAGTGAAATGTAGTCAGCTCTCAGGCTGCACTGTCAGGAGGCAACCCAAAGTGTCTGTCACGTAGCTGTCCTCTCTTGATACATAGAGCCCTCTCCTTTAGTTTTGTTTTCATTTTTGTTTCGTGGCAATGCTATAAAGTCTTTGAAATAGAAAAACTTGTAAATTAGAAAGTCTTCCTTTTCTTTTCTATATTTATATCAAGCACAGCTTATAGATTTGGTAAATAAAATCATATAAAAAATGAAATGGCATCTGTAAGTATGGGAGCTGTTGATCTTCATATCAGATTTAATGAATGGCTTATTTTTGTAAATAATCTAATTAATGAGAATTAAGAGTTACATGGGTAATTGAAATGGATAGCTAATCAGAAATCTTGTTTTTGACAGTGATCCCCCCCCAATCAAACATTTTATCATAATGAAGTAGATCTCAAAAAGTTTTCTCTTTTACCTAGTCCATGTTTGGCCTCTGTCCTGCCTCTGGGGGACATCTTGCATACTAGATGGAGACTCCAGGACCATCTACAGGCTGGGAAATCATTGCTTGAAAAACAAAGAACTGATTTTATTATTTGAGGGAACCACTACTATACCTAGCAAGCTAGGTACAACAAATGTGTTTGTAACTTTTACGTATTTTTATATAGACTTGGCTTTCTTGTCTCCAGTCTGAAGGGGTCATAGGGAAGGGCACAATAAACATCTCTTTCTTTTCTACCTGTTAGAATGAGATCATCTCTTTATATATATATATATATATATATATATATATATATATAACTTACAGCATTGTATAAATAAGTCAGAGAGCAATTGTTGTCCCCTTTCTCATGAACGTGCTTTGAAGTGTGTTATATGAGAAGCAGGACTTGACATCAGGGCCTTTAGTTCACTTGTGTCTTATGAAAGAAGTGTCTGGGTCTGGTGAGATAGCTCAGTGGTCAAAGCACCTGCCTGATAAGCACAAGGACCTGGGTTCGATCTCCAATACTGCATGCCATGCTAGCCCTAGATCCTTAGGTGTGCCATGCTGACCCCAAAACCTGGCATGGGTGGCTCATCCTATAAACCTGACATGGGTGGCTCATCCCCAGCACTGGGGAGGCTGATTCAGGAGGATCATTGTAAGTGCAAGCTGTGTTGCGAGATCCTGTATCAAATAAATGAATAAAATATTTTTAAAAATATATTAAAATGAAGGGCCAGCCAGATAGCTCAGCAGATTAAAGTACCTGCTTAGGCAGAGCAGCAGATGGGCTCAATCCCTGATATGCTATGCTGGCCCTGCCCCAGGGGCGCACTGAGATGGCAACTAAGACTGGGCGTGGTGGCGTGTGCCTGTTTCACTTGGAAAGCTGAAAATAGGAGAATCACTATGAGTCTGATCTATGGAGTGAGACCCTGTAGACCTTGTCCTACATTGTATATAAGTTCCCTGTCCCTCACAGAACTGTGGAAATACTGTCCCTCCAATATTCCTTTTCTGCCATTATGATTCAGAGTTTTTATATCCAGTTGCTCTTGAGGTCTTTTCTCCAAAAGGAAAGTAAGAAAGGAGGAAAGCTGTTTCCTACTCATTCTGATGACTGTTTTGCTAATAAGTTAACATTGAACACATCATGTTGTCACACTGAAATCTGAACTAGTTCCAGTCAGATCATAGGTCACCTTCCCATTCCGAAATTGTATCCTGCCACACAATCAATGGACAGGCACAGATGCTCTCTATTATAGATTCTTTGTGCGCATCATTTAAAATAATTCTGTTGGAATATGTTCAGAAACTAATATGTAAAATAGTGCTATAGAAATTAGATACCTACTTTAACTGTACAAGCTTTATCAGAAAATATATGCTCAGCTCTAGGTTATTTATTTTGTGAACAGTAGTCAGCTGGTATGGTTCATATTTTTTGATTCTCCTAGAATTTGAAATTCTAAGCATAAGTAATTTCAGTAAACATTGTAAAGTGCAGATGCAGTTGATCTTATGCACGCCGCAAATTTGAGTAGTAGTCCAGATGTTGGAACGTGAACACAGGTTGTTTCTCCCTTATGTCCCGTGTGGGTGCAGGACATTTTAGTATTTTGCTTGTAAAATTTTCTTTTCCTTGCTTATAAAGATTCTTATAGATCTGGGCGTGGTGGCGCATGCCTATAATCCCAGCACTAGGGAGGCAGGAAACAGGAGGATCACTACAAGTCCGAGCTTCTTAGTGAGACCCTGCACACAAACACACACAGAAGAGTCTCATAGAAGTTACTTATTTTTGTATGATATATCTTCTAAAATAAATCTTTATTAAGATTTAGATGAGGGCTGCTTTGGTAAGCATAGGGACTGGGATTTGATCCCCGGTCCCACTTGCTACATCAGCCCCGCCCCTGGGACACACTGAGCTGGCAACACACACCTGTAATCTCAGCACTGAGGAGCTGAAAACAGGAGGATCAGGACGAGTCCAAGTGGCGTAATGAGACCACCCTGTACCAAATTCATAAAATGGAAAAAAAAAAAAAAAAGATTTAGATGAAGGCCAGCATACCTCTAACCTTATATGTATTGTCTTACACCTGTCCTTACAATTTCAAAGAGCAAGTAATAGAATTGCTTACATTAGTCCCCAAACAGCTTTTGAAAAATCAGTCTCATGTTTTTTGGAATACCCACTTGAAAAAGTTGGGGAAATATCATACCTGTTTTGTGGCTTTTAGGGTCTCTGGCCAGCACCGTCTGTGCTTTCTCATCTCCTTTACTCTTTGCTTTTCACCTTCTGGTCTCAGAATGTATAATTTTTTTTTCAGTGCTGGGGATTGAACTTGGGCCCTTGCACAAGTCAGTCAGGGGCTTATGAAAATTTAGATATTTAAAGATGACTTCTTATCAGTTTTTTTCTACCACCCTATTCCAAGCCACTATGACTTCTCACTGGGATTATTACAGCAGGTTCCCTGCTAGTCACCGGGTCCTTATCCTTGTTTTCACACAGCATGATTTCTCCACCTAGCAGCCAAAGTCAGCTTCCGAAAACGTTAGTTTTCTTCTTCCACTGAAATCGTTTGGAATGGGGAATGGTTGTGCCTCTGCACTATTCACACGAACCTGCCGAAAGCAGCCGTCCAACCCCTGCCTCCTACCCACTGCAGTAACCACCAGTGTGTCCCTAGTCTTGGTCTCTCTACTCTTAGTTTTCAGTGCACTTGTCCCCACCTGACATACTAGGTATTTATATATGATTGTCAGTCTTCCCTTTTAGGAAAGTAAGCTCCAAGCCAGGCCTGGTAGCACACACCTATAATCCTGTTTCTCTGGAGACTGAGGCAAGAGGGTAGTAAGTTTGAGCCCAGCCTAGGCAACTTAACAGCTTATCAAGATCCTGTCTCAAAATGAAACAAAATGAAATAGTGCTGGGATATATCTCAGGCAGCATAAAGGCCCTTGGTTCAATCCCCATTGTCATTTTAAAATAGTGAACAGGGGTGGAAACTCTGTAAGAATGAGAATTTTGTCTGATTGTTCTGTGCTGTGCCCATGCTGTCCAACAAACTGCTTGGCAACCAGAGATGTGCATGAAGGTTATTTTTTATTTCTCTGAGACAGGGTCTCCCCTGTGTAGCCCAGGCTGACCTTGAACTCTCTTTGTAGACCAAGCTGGCCTCAAACTTGTGATCCTTATGTCTCAGCCTCCCAATTACAGGCATGAGCCTCTGTGTCTAGCAATGTGTTTAGTAATTGTATAAATCAAGTATCTAACCTAAGAGGAAAGTGCATCATACTCTGTTAGAGTTTGGGATTATTAGCAGTGAACAGAATGAACCTCAACCCTGACCTTGAAACTTAGAATAATAGAAAATATAGACTTTATAGCAATAATTGGTAGTGGAGTTTATAATATAGTGAAGTGTGTACTTGTGAACCTAAATAACAATACTGAGGAAAATCATAATTCATAGCAGAAGTATGTGAAGTGCTATAAGGCTGTAAAGTAGTTGATGCCAATGGGTAATTCAGTGTCAGGGGAGTCTGGTTGGTCTAATGTCCATGCATCCTTCCTTCAGTCCTGCCTTTAGCATTCTCAGTATCCTGAAGTAAACCTCTCGCCAATCAGTGACTGTATGTACTCGCTCCATACTGGAGAAGCAGAAAGGTTGAATCGAGGTAGACCCTGCTTTGAATTCTGCATCTGTGACACATGTACCTGAGTCTGTCTCTATTATCATCTGTAAAATGCAACTTATGGTCCATGGATCATAGAGAATTTAGAATGACTTGATGAGTGCTTAGGCATTGTTAGCTGCCCCCTTTTTTCCTTTCTCTTGTTTCCTGACTCCTCCACTTAATTGTTAACTTGCAAATATTTGAGCATCTACTCTGTGTCCAGTGTGGAGGTAGGCACCACACACGCACTGGCAAATGCAGTGGCTGCAGTCTGTGCTCTCATGGAGCTTGGAAGTATAAGGTATGCCATCCAAGCCTGGCAAGGTAAAGTTCCTGTTGGCCTTAATAAATGTGACTCCAGCTTTGCGATCCTCTTAGCTTGAGATTGTAGCTGAAGCTTCCTCCTCTTCTTGGTTCATAAATCTCCTCTGATCAAATCTTTTGCATCTGTCTCCCATCCCTCATCCTAAGTTGCTCCCCAGGTACATGTTGGCACCGCCTCCTGCCTAAACTTGCTGTCACATTCTGAGTGTTCCTGGCTCACTCTGGTTTCTCCTCCTTGCTCATAATGATGTCATCCACAGTGGCAGTAATGGTTTTAAAGTTGAGGACCAGGTTATACATAGCTCTACCCTTCAGAAGAGGCTTCAGGTGTTTTGTATCAATGAACAACACATTCAGCCCCAATAATAAAATTTTAAAGGTGTTAATAGGGCTGAGAGAAAATAATCATTTTAGTTAAATATTCAAGTGAAAAGGTAGACATGAGTATGAGAGAGGGGAAGAGAGAGTTGTGTGAATATAGGAAAAGTAGAGATGCTTAAAAACTATTTTAAAGGGCCCAGCAGATAGCTCAGCAGCGTAACTGCCTGCTTGGCAAGCATAAGGTCCTGAATTCATTCTCCAGGACCGAGACAGAAAGAGAGAGGGGGAGGGGGGAGAGAGAGAGAGAGAGAGAGAGAACTATTTTAGGGAAAAAATGATGAATTCTAATTGAATATAGAAAGGAACTAAATGAAAGAAGGAATAATGACCACTTAGATAGACCTGAATATGTCAAACAATAATAATAGTGATAATTTCAAGGCATCAAAATAAGCTTAGGCAAAAAGACTGGATAAAATAATATACTAAGATGAGAAGGGTTGGTTGGAATGGAAGTATTACAAGATTTTGTTTGGGAGCATGGTAATAATGGCAGTTAAATTTATATTTCAGTAAGTCAGTTATGACTGAAAAAAATTGTATGTGTAACAACTAAAAGACAATGAAAGAATGGTAACTTCAAAGCCATTAGACAAAGGAAGGGGAGAATAATTTGGAGTAGTAGAGAGAGTGAAGGAGGTATAAAGTAAATGAAGTGGTAGAAACAAATCCAAATATATCAGTAATTATAATAAATATAAATAGGCTAATATTGCCAGTTAGTAGGTTAATTTAGACTGCTTGTTTAAAGAAATATGACATATTATTTTAGACTCTTTTAGGAGAAATTCCTGAAACTTCAAGACACTATAGAATTGAAGGGAAAAAAATGAAAAAGAGATACTTGTCTAGACCAGGCGTGGTGGTGCCTGCCTGTAATTCCAGCACTAGGGAGACTGAAAACAGGAGGATCACTACAAGTCTGAGCTGTTTACTGAGACCCTGTACGAAAATACAGGAAAAGAAAAAAAGATAACCATCTAAAGCAAAATAAAAAACTTGCATGAAAGCTTGTATATTAATTTTAAAACAAAATGAACCTTAAGGTAGAGTATCAGGAGGGCTGGGGAGATGGCTCAGTAGAATAAGTGCTTGCCTGGCAAGCACAAGGGCCTGAGTTCAACCCCCGGTTCTACCAGGAAAAAAAAGAAAAAGAAGAAAAAGGTAGAGTGTCAGGATTAATCTCTGATGACAGGGAGCCTGCTAGAGCTTTCAGCATAACAAATAGCCCCCTGCAGCACCCGTGCCATGGGTTCACTACCACAGTTACTGTATGCTAATAGAAGAAAAAGCAAGCATGAGTACATAATTAGGAATCTTAAACTTGTAAGTAGTAAGTACTATAACCTTACCATACATAACACAGATATGGGTAGAATTACACAGAATGGTGTCGACTCTATGGACGGGAGAGTGTCTCAGCTGTCAGCACAGTGATCAGTCAGACAAAGTAAGGATAAACAGCTCCACAGTCTGGTCTAACGATCAGATGTAGAATTTTGCATCAGTTAAATTGAGGCTACCTTTCTCAGGTAAAGAATATTAAGTTTTAAAAATTATATTCTTTGATGTGCAAGCATCAGCCTAATCTGTAGCATGTAAATAAATCGCTTTTCCTGATAGTAGCACAAATTAGTTTAGAAATCAATAGTAATAAGTGAGTCACCTCCATATATTTGGAAACCAGAATACATGCATCTGCGTAACTTATGAGCCATATCATCAGAAGGGAAAGAAAGATTTACAACTGGACAAAAGAAGAAATACTACATATTTAAATTCATGAACTCCTTCAAAGTCATATGAAGGAGACTGAGAAGATAGCTCAGCAGTCTAAGTGCCTGCCTGGCCAGCACAAAGACCAGGGTTCTATCTTGTGCTAGCTCCAAAACTGGGCTTTGTGGTGCATGCCTGTAATCTCAGTGCTGGGGGAGCTGAGGTAGGAGGATCACTGTGAGTCTGAACTACGTAGCGAGACCCTGTACCAAATAAATAAGTAAACAAATGATTTTTAAAAATCCAAAGTCATATAAATAAGGTGACTTTATATACATTCATTGTATGAGGATAACCAGATATTAATTGATTTAGTACATACCTCTAGTTAAAAAGCGAGATGGGGGATAAAATAGAAGGAAATTTGAAAGTACTAAAGAAGAAAAATTACTGAAGTAAAAATTCAAGAGATAGTTCAACAAAATTGAAAGCTGATTCCTTACAAAAATTGATCAAATATAAGGCAGAGAAGATATAAAAACAAAATCAGAAATAAAAAAGGTGAATATAATCCTATATGGTAGAGACTTTAAAAATAGAGGAACTGAGTATGGTGGTACACACCTGACACCCCAGCATTCTTGGAGGCTGAGGCAGGAGAAGGACATTTTCTGCCTACCCCGGGCAACTTTGCACTCGATGAGACCCTGTCTGAAAATTTAGAAACAATAAAAGGCTAGAAATGTAGCTTAATGGATTGTCCCTGCATTCGTTCCCCAGTACTGCCAAGAAATATAAACAAATAAAAATTTTAAAAGTAGTAAGATACAATCAATAACTTTATGACTAAAAATCTGAAAAAAGACAAAATGAGCAATTTTTCTCAAAAAAACTAAATAAAATTCTTAAAAAATAAAATAGATCTAAAGCAATTAAGAAAATCCATTAATTCAACAAATACTTATAAAAACTTTCCTGCTACGGATTTTAGACACTGAAAGTACAGCAGAGAACAATAAAAAAATGTTCCAAAAGTCTCTTTGTGGGATTTCTTTCCTGGTGGTAGGAGATAGATAATAAATTAATACACTCTGCTGGATGCTCTTAATTCTATGAAGAGTAAAGGAAGGGAGAATGGGCTGTTTTATGTGGAAATATCAAGGCATCACGGTAATGGAGCAAGCCAATTAGATAGCAAAGAGAGACTCATCTAGGCCTCTGTGCTAAGTGCAAAGACCTGAGGCAAGAGCATGTCTAGCACAGAGGGGCTGTCGGGGATGAGGAAGATCGGCACACACGGAGATCAGTAGAGTAAGCAGGGGCCAAATCCTGAACTGTGTCTAAGGACCTTTGATTTCATAGTTAGAATTCTAACCATGGAAGGCAACGGTGATAATAACATCTACTCATAAGGTTATACAATTTGGTAAATGTCCGTGGAATTTCTTTGTACAATGCTATTATTAAGGTGACAGAATTAGCTGGGCGTGATGGCGTATGCCTGTAATCCTAGCACTCGGGAAGCTGAGACAGGAAGATTGTTGTGAGTTTGAGACCAGCCTGGGCTACAAAGTGAGCTCAAGGCCAGCCTGAATGCATAGCGAGACACTGTCTCAAAAAGACCCCCCCCCCAAAAAAAAAAAAGTGATAGATTTTTTCATACGTATGGAGTACCTGTCATGGGCTGGTTGGTACTTGTGCTAAGCGTAAAGAGTAGAAAGATAGCTAGGACATGGTTGTACTCCTGCCCACGGGGAGTCACAAGCACATGAATGATTTTATGCAGTCTAGCAGAAGCTATTACAGAGCAATTAAAGTTTGAAAAGTAGGAAAGATCTCAAAATGTTATTTTCTAGTCTGTGAGATGCATATTGAATGCAGGGAGGTGTTTTAGGGTAGGTTATATATTCCCATTTGTTAACTCACAGGGAACAAAGCATTGGCTTTCTCAGTTAGCAACAGTGATAAAGCAAAGGACTTCCTGCTGCGCTGAACCCTGAAGCCACACGGCCCTTGCCACAGCCTGCAGTGTAAATAGCTCACAGTTGCGGGCATGAGCTAGCCTGATAGAGCACAGAGCCTGACTATGAAGCCCAGAGATTTCTTGTTCTTTCAGTTTGCCTGAGAAACTACAGCTTTACCCTCACTCCTCTGGCACTCTGAACTTCCAGCCTCGTAATATGGAACAGATGCTTACTGAGTGCTCCATCCCGCCCCGGGTTTTCTCTCACTGAAACCTCACACACCTGTCACCTCCCCTCCTCCAGAATTGTGACAGCTGAGACCTGGTCACACTGACATGTGGAGAGATGGCAGAGTGGCTGTCAGGAACAGGCATTGTCCAGGGAGCCCACATGCTTTGCTCTTCTGTGTCCCGAGATAGATTGGCACTCGCAGCAAAACGTTTCCTCACCTTTATTTGATTAAAATAGTACAAGCTTTCAAGCACTCTGCATTGTGTACTTCTCGGCCCACAAATAAAGTTTTTGAAACTTACATCATCATCGCATAGTTCCTTTAAATACTTTTGCTATAGTTCCAGTTTTGGCTTTCCCACTGACCAGAGATGTAACCCCACTTTTGGCTGTAAAAGAATAGGATGAGACTCAACAATTCTATATTCCCTAGTAGGTCAGTAAGCGCTTTGATTCTGCGTGTCAGGATTAAAGGTTGGTATCACCTTGTTCAGTCGGCTAGAACCTGTTGTTTTCAAGGAAAAGAGGAAGTAAAAAGTCTCTGGGGTGTAGTTTAGTCTTAGAGCACTTGCTCCAGGGCCCTAGACTCTATCCCCAGCACTGGGAAAGGGAAGAAAAGTGGGGGTGGTCATCCTTCACCAGTGCTGGGCTTTTTGTTGTTTTATATACACTCAAAAATTCATACTAGGCCAGTAGCTTTTGCCACCCTGCAAAAGCTACTGGCCTAGTATGCATTAAATTTTAAAGGATGAGACAATTCCCTAAAGGCCTGTGCTGGTCACAAACAAAACAGAACACTCAGGACTAAGCACTAAAAATATCACATAAGAATGCTTCCTCCATGCACTCTTTGGAACAGGTAATTACTGTGGCAACAACAAACTAATTTGAAGTGTTAGCTGTTAATTAAAACATTGTGGAGGTGTATCGTTGTCTTTTGGTGTAACCAGAGCCTGCATTCAAACTTCATTAATCACTTTCCAGTTAACGTGTTGAGGAAGGTCAAGGCCGTTGAGATGCAGCATCCAATTGAGAGGCAGTGTCCCAGTAGCCGCTGAAAGTAAACAGATTTCTCCACGTAGAAGGCCATTTGCAAAGTGAAGGGACTCACTCAACTCATGCCTGGCATTGCCTTTGTCATCTGCTTCTCCTCGATGATTAAATGTTAAATTGGTACCGTCATTGCGCTGTAAACCAAGCCACGCAGCATCTTTATTGCTCGAAATCGAACCCAAACTTCCACGGATGAATTAGCGTGCGTCATAATTAAATCATCAAGCTTCCCCTTTTAATTCACTTGGAAATAGGAGATCTTTCTTTTGGAAAAAGAGATTGGTTTTCTTGACAAGCTAATTAAGTTGCCAAAGTGTCCAGTATAGTATGTATTAGGCTGCTCTGCATTTCCTTATCTCTGCAGCTGGTCTCAGAAGTCCAGATGTTACTTGTTCAAAGCACGAACATTGTTTTTTCTACAACTTTCAAATCCTTTTCTATTCATTAAACTATTTGTCTTTGTGTTTTGGCCCTTGGTTAGTGATTCTAGTGCACGGTATTTTAAAAAGTTGTAATCAGAAGAGTCCATTATGCACAGGGACAAATGATATATTATTATTAAATCTCGCACTCTGCCTAAAGTGACATGGAATAAAGTTACAAAGTTCCTCAAATCACATTTCAAATTTCAAATTGTGTAGTCCATCAAATCCTCTGTCAAGTGTTGAGAAAGATGTGGCATAAATTTTGATATACCCATTTATTATATGAGTTTATATATATCATGAATCAAATCATGTCCTAACATGCAGCTTTGCATTGTAAAAATCTGATATTAACATAGATAGTAAAGTAAGAATTGTTCTGAAACAAGTATAATATAATATATTGCTTTATTCAAAGTATATATTTAATTGATTAAAGTTTATAAAAAAGAGATATAAGGAATTGTTAGAGAAAGTTTTTAGATACTTTCATAGATAAAAGAATTCTTCAATAAACAGTTATCATCTGGCTTTTTTTTTTTTTTTTTTTTTTATAGGATCTTGCTATGGAGTTCAGACTCATAGTGATTCTCGTATCTCAGCTTCCCCAGAGCTGGGATTATAAGTGTGTGCTACCATGCCCGGTTTTGGGGGCAGAAAGACATGCCCAGGGTTCTGGGGTCTGGGCATGGCATACAGTACTAGGGATCAAACTCGGGTCCATATGCTTGCCAGGCAGGTATTTAAACCACTGAGCTATCCCCCCAGCCCTATCATCTAGTTTTTAGTATTCTTGCTTTCCTCTTAAATGAGCTGTATCTGTATTTCTGAATAATTGACTGATACAATAAAAGCTAAATTTACTTTCTAAGGGCCAGCCAAATAGTTCAGCGGATTAAACACCTGCAAGCAGACACGTGGGCCGGGGGTTGGATCCCCTGGCCTGCTGTGCTGTCGCCACCGCTGGGGCAAGCTGAGATAGCAATTGAGACTGGGTGTGGTGGCGTGAGCCTGTAATCCCAGCTCTTGGGAGGCTATAAACAGGAGAATCACTATGAATCTGATCTAATATTAAGACCCTGAACACGCTGTAGACCCTTCCCTAAAATACAAAGATAAATAAGTAAATAAATTTACTTTCTATAATTGGCTTAACCTTTGTCCAATTAAGTAGAAAAAAATCAAATAACATACGTAGACAAATACAAACAAACATATGTGTTTTCCTAGTCTTGCCTGTAGGCCCTAACTATTTCTAGAAGTCAGTCACTGTCAAAACATTTGTTGGCAGTTGCTGAACTTTTACTAATTGTCTAAAAATCATTGTCTTGTACTCTTAGGGTAAATTACACTTACCTGGAACTGTCAAACGTTCGACCAAACAATCAGGTATTTTTGCCAGAACAAAAAAAAAAAGTGATGCTTTACTTTTGATAATAATGGAATATGTAATGTTTGCGTTGTAAGAAACAAGCTCTGTGGGGTTGTGGTGGATGTCTTTGCCAGCAGGCAGAGGAGGACTAGGAACTTTCCATCCTGCCCTGCTGCCGCCCCTTTCCCATTTTAGCTCTGCCTGGTGAAAGGAGGACCATCTTGATGTGGGTCAGTATATGAAATCCTCAACAGGGCAAATTACGGTTCTTCCAAGCTCATTTGCTTCTTTATACTTATATGTGATTGCCTGCATTAACACTGCTACATGGCTCATTTTGAAGTTTGTATACAGGGCTGTTTTTGTTTTCTGGATAAGAATCAGAATATGTAGTCTCTGCAGTGTATGGATAAAAGGACACATTGCATTCAAACAATAGCTCTCGGTTAAAAACTTGAGATTTTTATTTCAACAAGCCGCTTACTCTCATACTCATAAATGAGTGTATAGTTGATTCTTTCTCTTTTTTATTTTTATAGTGCTTTGACTTGAACCCAGTACCTTATACATGCTCGATAAGAGCCTGTTTCTCTATTTAAAGAAAGATGAGTGACATGCTCAGCCTGATAACTGTAATTTCTTAGTTATAATATGAGATTATAAACCATAGCTACTTCTATGTGTTTTGTGATTATTTTGGTGAAATTAAGTAATGTAGTTTATTTCTATATGTAATTGAAAGAAACACAAATAAAACCTTGCATTTTGCCTGCTTCTTGGTGCTTAGAACAGAACTGTAGAGACCCCACTGCTCCGGCACACAGCCAAGGACAGTTCCAGAGGAGCTGAAGCCAGAAAGTCCAAGTTCACATCTAGTTCTGACACAAATCACTTTACAAGTCAAACAAACTGCCTGACTTCTTTATGCCTCAGAGTTCTCATCAGTAGGAGAAAATTAATAACCAGCATTACCTGGGAAGTAATGTATAACAAATCAGTTTGTAAGAATTAAGCTCCATAGAAATGTAAACTACTAACTCGAGTGATGAGAGTTCTTTGAACATACCGTGGATGTCTCCATTTGCCACAGAAATGCGTGGATTGATGTTTATGACCTCACCCGTTTCATAGGGTGTTTAGTGATCTTAAGTAACTTTGTTATTTTTTTCTTCCTATAGAGCGTATCATGTCCCAAGTGGGAAAATACTAGCTGTAAAGGTAAGTACTGGACTCATTTTATGAAATTCTTTTTTTTTTTTCATCTTATGAAATTCTTGATGTTCTCCTTTGCCCTGTTAGCTTGAGTCACAGGTGTTGTCAAAGAATAGGTGAAACGGTTTAAGGTGCAGCTGGTAGGGAGAAGAGGCTGTGGCCCTCTTATACTCAGGCACATGATTGAAGTATTACAAGCTCTATACGTTGTAGTTCTTCTCATCAGTAGTTCTTCTCATCAAGAAGACTTTCACAACCACAGAAGCTTGAGTATCGCTGTGGTCCTGGTCATGCAGCTCAAACCTTAATAGAATCACATTCTTTTGCCCCAGCCTGTAAAATGCTGTGTCCTGTTGAAACAGTGTCCACAGTGTGCCCATATGACACTTTCTACTTCTGTAAGATGCATGTGGCCTTGGATCAACCTTATATCACCTCCTACCTAGCCTTTAGAGATAACTTCTTCTCTGTACTTTCAATCTTTTTCTTCTCCCATGAACCTTTTACTTTGCCAGAGTTAAGTCAGATCACAGATCTGACTGTAACTGTCTTGTTCCACCCTGTCCTCACCTATGCATGTCAAAATGCTTAAGATGTCTGCCTTGCTTCTACATTGCACATAATTTGGAGTGGTTCTGCCAGTTCCCTATGAGTCCTCGCCTTTGTTCCCACCCTGTTGATATCCATGCCCCCTCTCTGCCATACTCCCAAGCTTCCAGCACTGCTGACAACTTTGGATTTACTCTCTGTTCCTGGCTGTTGGTACTGGGTCTTTCCATCATTTTAAATCTCAAGTTTCTAGGCTAGCCAAATAGCTCAGTGGATTAAAGTGTCTGCAAGCAGGCGCAGGGGCCTGGGGTTCGATCCCCAGGCCTGCTCTGCCAGCCCCACCTCCAGAGTGTGCTGAGACGGCAAATGAGACTGGGTGTGGTGGCACATGCCTGTAATCCTAACTCTTGGGAGGCTGTAAACAGGCAGATCACTACAAGTCTGATCTAGTTGTGAGACCCTGAACACCCTGTAGACTGTTTCCTAAAAATACCAAAAAGAAAAAAAAAAATAGCCTTAGGTTTCCTTCACAGACTGTTTTGAATTGCACCTCAGACTGAACCCTTTGCAGCCTTAAGCCTGACTCCACCAAAACCTACTGTCAACACCAAGTTCTTACTAACAAATAAGTTAGGCCCTCTGAAAAATGGGCCCTCGCTGCCTTAATGGGCATATGCTCTGGGCTTTACCCGTCTGTTACAGCCCATCATGTCCTTATCTCTAGGCCTTTAATAATAAAACTTTTATTATGGGGTGACTATTGTATGCCAAATATTACAACTAGTAACTTTAATCTTTAAAACTACAAAGTGATTCTACCTATTTTAGACTTGAAGAAACTGAGATTCAGCCCAATTGTCCATTGTGGAAGACCACCTGGGAGACTGTCCTTGAAAGAGGAGCAGGTGTCTCTGCTGACTGTGCCTGACCCTGTATCCATGTACTGACATGTACAGAGCTGGCTAGGACTTTTCTGTATCCCTTCATTTGGGTTTAAGCAGTGCATATCGGTCTTTTTTTTTCCAAAAGAAAGATCTCCTATTTCCAAGTGAATTAAAAGGGAAAGCTTGATGATTTAATTATGACGCACGCTAATTCATCCGTGGAAGTTTGGGTTCGATTTTTCTAGTTTGACCCAGGTCGAGATAGGATGAAGAGCCAATGCCCCATGCTGTTGGCTGGGATTGAGCCTTGAGATGGAGGCTATAACTTCCTGGGGCTTAAAAGATTACACATCAGAGCTAAAGTACTGACCCCAAAACATGAGATACTATCTCAATTGTGTGATGTAGATTACTCTGCAGATCCCTCTCTCTGCATGTTACATAGGTTTTTTTGGACCTCCCACCTAGCCCAGCTCGCAGCACTCACCTACTTCCCACCATTCTCACAGTCACTCATCTTCAAGCCACTCCTTTCTTCACGATTGAATAAAACCTGGGTGAGGCCCTGGATTGAGGCCTTTTTCTGGATAGCTGTCATCATGGCTAGACTTAGGACCCCTTGCCTCCCCATAACTACAAATATGCTTTAGTGTCTTTATTCTTGCCCTGTGTTGTCCTGGTTGTGGTTGATTAAAATCAAGTTGACAGGAGTCCAGTAATTTATCCATGGGATTACAAAAATAAACTTCCTAGACTGAGATGAGAACCAGGAAGGGCTTTCTATAGTCCATGATAACAGACTTGCAAGAGGAAAGATTAGGAGTTAAAATGAAGTCCACAAACTCCAAGACTCACGTTTTCTGTCAGACTGTGCTGCCTTTATACAACTTCCTACCACTGTTCATTCCTTAGTTTTTCCACTTGTCCTTTTCAAGATCCATCTCTAAGATACCTTCATAGCTGTCCATAGTGAGAAATGGGCCCTTTTCCCCTAGCACTTGTATAGTTTATCTTTCTGTATCTTTTATTAAGGAAACTTATTAAAGAATGAGAGCAAGGTTGAGTGTGGTAGCGCACTCCTGTAGTCCCAGCACTCAAGAGGCTAAGGCAGGAGGATCACTGTTTAAGGCCAGCCTAAACTTCATGGTGAAACCCTGTCTCAGGAAGACACACACACACACAAGAAGGAGAGGAATTAAGTTATGACTGGTTAGACCTTTTATTAAGCTTAAACTGAAATGAGGCTCAGATCTTTTGGCCATCAGTGCATCTTAGTTCTTTTTCCATATTACACTGAGTAGAGCACCTAGAATGTGTTGCATGGCATCATCAGGTTTAGTTCTAGTAACTTACATAGCTTGTGGTAAGGAGGTACAGCAGAACTCCCTCTTGGGATGTTTTCTTTGACAATCCATCTGAACTAAGTCCATGGAATTGCAGAATCAGAAGAGGCCTTAGGATCATTTGTTATAACCCCTACATTTTATGGAAGAGGAAGCTGAAGACCAGAGACTTCCCAAGGGAGGCACTGGAAGGCCCAACTCTGCCCCAGGTTTCCATTGAGTCTACCAGGTGCAGCCTTCATGGGCCACGTTGGCACTGGCCTGTCCTTCCTGTGCCTCCTGAGCTGCCTTGTCATTGCGAGAGCACCACTGACTTGAGCATTATTTTCCTTTCAGTTTGTTCATTTGTTCCTTTGATGCCAAACTCTTAGATTGTTGCTGATGATGTATTTAAAGATACTGAAACCTAGGTTATTTATTCCAAGAGAGAGGAGCACTGCTGTAAATCATCATCCAGAAAAACCTGTCAGTGTTTGGCCTTACTAAATGTTTCATAATTTCATACATTTGAATTGTACTTAACATAGGCTGCTATTAAAATTCTGTGCACTATTAGATCTGCCAAGGGACAGCCAGCTGTTTCTGTAAAGATTGAAGGCAATTTTTAAAAGAAGAACATGCTTTACAAAATAATAGACTTTCAGTAAAGGAAAGTAGTTGAGCTTTACAAATATAGTCTACAGGAGCCCCCTGGCCACAAAGATGGGCTTTAGAGCAAGAACTGTGTTGTGGCCCCTAGACTGTGCAAGCCATTTAGTGGGTGTTCAAGCTGAATCACCTAAAGAGCTATTTAAGAGCAGATATGATGATTGTGGTTAAACATTTTGTTTAGCCCTGTTGCTTGATAGCCAAGACAAAACACACAGGGTTTGTTGACTGGTCATCATCTAGGGAACATTTCTTAGAATAGGTAAAATTTCTTCAAAACCTGTAATTGTTCATTAATTCTTAGAACTCTGTTAGTTTCCAAATATTTAGAGGCTTTCCAGACATCATCCTGTTACTCATTTCTAATGTAATTTCATTGTAGCTAAAGAGCATACTTGCTATAATTGGAATTTAAAATATGTTGAGGCCCATTTTGTGACTCAAAATGTGATCCATCTTGGTAAATGTTCCCTGGGTCTGTGAAAAGAATGTGCAATCCAAGGACCAGAGAGGATGCTGGGTAGGTGTCAGTGAGGGCAAGCTAGCTGGTAATGGTAACCAAATTTTCTGTGTCTTTACTGATATTTTTTGTATGTGTTCTGTCCATTATTGAAAGAGGTGCTTTGAAACTTTCAACAAGGATTGTAGCTTTGTCTGTTTTTTCCATCCAGTTTATAATTTTTTGACTTAATGTGTGTTATAAATGTACTAGCAGGTGTGTAGAGGCCCTGGTGAGAACCTGCAGCACACGTGCCACAGCAGGCTGCTTCTCATCATTGAAAGCTCTGAAAGGTTCGCCATCACTTATACAGGGTTTTTATGTTTTCTTGGTCAATTGGCCTTTTTGTCATTATGAAATATGTCATTATGAAGTGACCCTCTTTGTCCACTGCCATGTCCTTTGCCTTGAACTACATTGTCTGATGTCACTATAGCTATTCCAGCTATATTTGGACTAGTATTGGCTTTTACTGACAGTGTATTATATCTTTGTCTTTGAAGTGAATTTGTCATCACCAGCATACTTCGGTCTTACTTAGTAATCTAGTCTGATGATTTTTGCTGTTTAATTGGAGAATTGGGACCATTTACGTTTCATGTAATCACTGATGTGATTGGATTCAGATCTTCATTTTGCTTTGTTTTGAATATGTTCTTTCTGTCCACCTCCTACCCTGTCCCTGTTTTTAGTGTATGCTGTAGACTTTACAGTCTACCTGTTTAAGTTATCGTGCTCTTCCTATTAATTATCCTCTACCACCCCTGTATATAATCTAAGAACCTTACCTTTTTTTGTTTCCCCTCACCCTGGCCTTTGTGTTTTTAATATCCATTTTACCTCTGTGTCATAAACCCCAAAAAGCACTGTCACTAATTTTATTTTAGGTATTTATCTTTCAAAGATATTTGAAAGTAAGAAAACTATGTGATTTACCCACGTATTTACCAGTTCTAATGCTCTTCGTTTTCATCCCACCTGCTACTCCTTTCCTTCTGTGTGAGAGACTTCCTTTCTTTTACATTATTTTTGCACTTCAAATCTCTTGGTAATGAGTTTTTTCAGCCTTGCTATGTTAGAAAAATTGTATCTCACTTCCATTTTTGGAAGGTATTTTTATTTTCACTAGATACAGAATCCTAGGTTCACTGCTCTTTTAGATTTTGAAAGTTTCGCCCTGTTCATTTTTTTCCAGCTGGAAGCTTACCGTTTTAAATTTTTGTTTCTATGTAGATCAGTACTGGCCTCTTTGGCTACTTTTAATTAAATTTTTCTTTTATCATTGGTCCTTAGCAATTTGATTACAATAAGATTTTTAGAATTTTTTGTGATTCTTGGGGCCAGGGAGATGGCTCAGTGGAATAAGCGCTTCCCTGGCAAGCGCAAGGGCCTG
>NDGN011391252.1:0-12773 GCA_002564285.1 Tympanoctomys barrerae
GGGAGGGAGGGAGGGAGGAAGAGAGGGAGGGAGGGAGAAAAAAACAACTATAGATTCTTAAAAGTCTAAATTACTATTAAATGTTCACTTCCATGTAATTACTGTATTCAAATGACAGGAAACGATTTTTTAAAAACAATTAAGATTTGAAAACATTTAGTAGGGCTGGGGACAGGGTCCTTAGTTCAATTCCTGGTACCGCAAATAAATAAATAAATATAAATAAAAATAAAAATTTAGTAGTCTTTTATGACTTTAAGCACATGAAATTTCAAAATCAAATTGGCAAATACATCACTGAAGTGAAAATGTTCAATTCTGCAATAAAATACTACCTCCAAGTGGAAATTTTACAAAGTGCAACCAAAAAGGCACTAAGCTTGGATAAATAATCTGTTGGGGACAATAATGTGAATTATCAGGGACTTACTGAAAGCAATTTTCTACATTAGACACAAATTAGACTCTAATCATCTCAATATCACTAGAGCTATAAATCACAGTGATTAATATTAGAAAAGCACCACTTTCCAGCGCAAGCACTTGGACATCAACAATGTTAAAAATAATTTTTGTAGTTATGGAAAATACATTCACACTGTGTGACACTGTTATCACTCCAATGTATGACTAAAATATAGTATCAGTAATAATGGTACCACCTCTTTATACTAATAGGTGTTTTACTTCACATTTTCAATGAGCCACTTGGAACATGGATGCATTTAATCTTTATGCAACTCTTTAAGAGACTGGCAGGAGCAACTATTCCTACTTGCATATATGAGATGGCAAAACTTAGTATACAACCTAGACCTACCACAGTTAACATTCTGCTCCGCTAATGCTATAGTTAAATTAAAAACAAAACAAAACAAAAAAACAAACAGGGTGTTGCTATGCTGTTCAGGCTGGCCCTGAACTCACTTTGTAGCAGGCTAGTCTCAAACTTGCAGGGATCCTCCTGCCTCAGCCTCCCCAGTGCTGTGTGTGCCACCACAGCAGATTTGTTTGTCTATTTGTTTACTTTAAAAAGGACTTAATCATTCCCACTCAGAAAAATAAAATCACACATGGGGGAAGATGTAGAGAAAAACATAAACCAGCTACTCCATGCATACAGGTAATCCACTTGTTAAATTATTTTAGCTAAGGAAAAAACGTTTTCCGTTTAACAAATATATTACCTATTTGAAACCATCAAAGTATTCCAAGGTGTGATATATTTAGAAATTCTCCCTATGAACTCATAATCACAAAGGTAGGTTTTTAAATTATTTTTTTAAATGTTCCCCTATTTCTGCCATTTTAAATCAATTAGTAGCATGGATAATCTATTAAATATTATGAAAGCTTTTTTCCTAAAAATGTACCCTAACGTTTGATTAACTAAAACTATATTGTAACTATAGTGATCCAGGAAACCCCAAAATACACTTGGGTTCTAGCAAAAGCATTCTGTAAGAAGATAACTGGATACCTACATAGGAAGTACAAATTATCAAGCACAAATAGCCTGAAAAGAGACTCATATGTTTGTGAGAATGCTTGTTTGCCCACATTACAGTACTTTTCAGTAAGACAAATACCTATAAATTATAGCTCATTATTTAATTTACATTTCTTTGAGCACTAATAGAGTAACACTTTATTTTCACAAGCATAATAGACATATATATTTCTGGGTTTTCCTGTGTATCTTGTTTTATATGGGTGTTTCTCTTTCTGATAATTTGTAAATGCCCTTTATATGTAAAGATACACAGAGCCTGCCTGGCAAGATCAAAGTTCTAAGTTCAATTCCTAAAATGAAAAGAAACAAAGATATACATAGTGCTTTTTAGTGTTTTATTACGTCAACCAGATTAAGTATTCTAACTTCAATAATTCTATTTGCTGTACAGTTTTTTATTCTTTGAAAGGGCTTTTCTTATGCTATTCTTCACCTTTACATTCTCTAACTACTGGCTCTAAATACTGTATTAAGAAATATGCTTTGAGGGCTGGCCAAATAGCTCAGCAGATTAAAGCACCTGCAAGCAGGCTTAGGGGATAGGGGTTCAAGCCCCGGGCCTGCTGCACCAGCCCCACCTCCAGAGCACACTGAGATGGCAATTGAGATTGAGTATGGTGGCGCGCACCTATAATCCTAGCTCTTGGGAGACTGTAAATAGGCGGAGCATTACGAGTCCGACCTAGTAGTGGGACCCTGAACACCCTGTAGACCCTTCAAAAGAAATATGCTTTGGATCTCCTGGTGTCAGGACTACTAGATAACTTACCTTTGCCCAAAAATTAAAAGCCAAATCCAGTACATCTTCCTTAAAACTATCCATTGTCCGCATCACTTCTCTACTGATAAGACTTCTTTCAGTCACTTTCTCTTCTCGCACTTTTGAGAAGCATCCCATCTCACCACCAATTTCATTAGGATGCTCCAAAATGCTTATGGAGTCCCCACTCTGATCCAGCACTGTGTTGGGTACTTGGGCTCTTCAGGTAAAAGTTGATGTAGTGACAAGCTACCAGTTCTTTTAAAGAATTTGCTATCTTCATTTCTTTCCCTTTCTACCACATGCCTAGGTCACCTTAGCTATCTCCAGTATCTTCTGCTTCCAATCTTAGCATGTGTACGGGCCATCTGGAGAACACTGCTGAGGTAAGGCAGTATTTACTGGATGTCAGTACCTTGCTCAAATACTCTACATTCTGTGTTTCCTTCAATGCTTTCTTTTTATCAAGTAAATACAGCAATTTTTCCTTCTCCCATCCCCATTTGTTTGGTTTTTTAAAGACAGTCTTGCTATATATCCCAGAGTGGCCTTGAATTTTCATCTTCCTGCTAAAGCCTCCAGAGCACTGGGATTATAGGCATGCAACATCACAAACAACTATATGTCAACTTTCAACTTCTCACTTACCCACCAAGAGTAATGTTATGATAATTCACATTTGGAGTGCTTTATAATTATCTATACATATTAATTTTCATATCCATCAATTCAAATATCTCACACTAACTAAATCATACCTTTACCAATGACACATAAGAAAGTGCTTGTATTTCCAAAGTAAAATGGTGCTTCCAATCTACTACATCAGAAAAACTTCCATATTATGTAGTGCTTATTCTGAATAGTCAGAATAGGATGAAAGAGACAACATTACATTATGAATGTATTTATTTTTTAGAATCTTTTTTATAATGCTTTTAAGGAAATTCAAACTATGTAAACTCAAAAAGACCTTTTCTTACCCTTATTCCCATCTAACTTTCTCCTAAAACAACAGTTAATCATTTCTTGGAATGTAACCATGTACTCCTATTTTCTATCCTTGAAACATTTTTTGTCCCATTTTTATATTTTCCTGTCACAAATATATTAAAATTCATTTCAAGGATGGAAACGTAGCTCAGTGGCACAGCATTTGCCTAGCATGTGTGAGGTCTTGGGTTCAATGCTCAGTACTGCCTGTCCCTCAAAAAACAATCATTTCATTGGAGAAAAGCTGTTAAGCTCCATTGTAGAATATAAACTTAGCACACATGCAGAAGGCCATAGATTCAGTCCCTAGCACCAAAACCAAAACTCAATAAAAATTCCTTTCATTCATTACACAGCTGTGTACCCATGGTAATCTTTTTACCTGTATTATCTTTATATTCCAACTGCTACTGGAAATTATGATACTATGACAGAAGGGAAAATTCAGCAAGATGTCTTCTTTTTTGTATGTATTTAGTACAGGGCCTAAAGGGTCTCACTACACAGATCGCACTTGTCATGAACCTCCTGTTTTCAGCCTCCCAAGCACTGGTATTACAGGCACATGCCACCACACCCAGTCTAACAAGATGTCTGTCTTATCAGAAAGACAGGCACTTTGGAGGCATAGTCTAGGGGTTGTTGAGGGTCTTGTCAGATTTACCCTTAACCAACTGACAGCTAAAGAACACAGATTGTCATACTGTTTTTTACTCTTTGGTAGAAAGATACAATCATTTTTATTCAGGAGGAAATTTTTGCAGAATTACCATACATGTATCTACATATATGGACTCCAAAATGTGATAGCAATTTAGAAAGCAATGCCTTGTATTAGGTCCTTTCAGCCACTTGCATCACAAAATAACAAAATACCACAGACCATGTGATTTTATAAACAACAACAAAAAAAAAACCATAATTCTGGCATCAGCCCACAGGAATGTAGGACTCAATAGTGTCAGGCATTATATAACCACAGCACAGAAAAAGTCACATCAATCTTACTTCATAGCTTGGAGTGTCCAAAACTGATTGTTTGGTGACAGCTGTTCTCCATTTCAAGGATGTAGTCTGGTTGCCATATGCTGAGGGTGGGTAAACACTGTCACTTCACACGATACAACGGAAAGAAAGGCAAGCGGATGCTCCAACTGCGACCCTTTCATGCAGGTGTCGATGTTCTCTAAAGGTTACACCTCTTAATATTGCCACATTAAGGATTAAGTTTCAGCATGACTTTTGGAAGGAACACCATCATTCAAACCTCTTCGTAATCTCTCTGCTATCATTGCTCTCTTTTGTTCCCTTTACTACTCTCATGCTGTCCAGCCACAAGGCCTTCCTTGGTACCCCTGAAACACATGTCAGCTTCTCAGCTATTCTCTCTGTATGGAACTCTCAGGCTCCAGATCTCTAGGTATACTCTTTCACTTCCTGTAGTGTCTTCTCTCAAGTCTGCCTTCAGCATTTTCTAACCTGTTCATTCTGACTTTTTAAATAGCAGTCGTATTATATTTTAAATAAATATATAATTGCCTGTCTACTGCCCCCTAGAAGTTCCATAGAACTAGAGACCTTGTCTAATTCCCACTGTAATCTTCCAACACCCAAAACACTGCTTGTCCTGTAACACTCAAGAAATACTTTTTGATTTTTTTTGGATGAATGAATCCAACTGATGCTATGTTCATTAATTTTATTAAGTTTTTTTTTAAATAGGTTTTAAAAGGGATAAAGAGCTAACAACTATTCTAAAGCAATTCAAACCTGTGTTGTGACTATCATGAAGAAATTTTAGGGGAGATCTGGGTGTTGCATATATGGCTCACTCATTGTGAGCTGAAGTCCCTGTGTGCTTTCTTTCAATCGTTCTACTTGTGTTATGTAAGTTTAAGATAATCAACCAACACAATCCCTTATTACTAAACAAAATACTAAGCTTCTACTCAGAGAATACATTGATGCCTACTGCAGCTCTTTTCCATTAATCATCAACAAAAGAAACATGCTTTAAATATGGAGACTGAGGTGGCCCATGAGGGAACAAGACCTCAGGTTCACTGCTGAACTGGTTTATGTAAGCAGGAAAAAGTTCTTTTCCCATCCTTTTACAAAAGTCTCTAATTTTCATATGATTTAACCTCACCATAATTCTAGTGCATAAAGAAAAAAGCTACAGTCACAGAAGTCACATAACTAGGCACCAGAGTCAAAATCTGAACCTTAACCTAATTCCAAGGACAACCAAGAGCCATTCTCACTGGCACGTAGCAGTCAGCTGGCAGCATCACAGTGGTTACGGACAGACTCTGGAAACAGTCCATGAGAATATAAGACTGAGCACTGCCAGCTGTTATGTAACTGCCACCCAGAAAAAAAGCCATGTCACTCTTACTTCATAAGATTATAATTTAACTTACCCAAAGATGTTACATTTCAAGAGTATAAAACTTTCTGCCCTTCTTACAAAGAAAATGTTCTTCTTGCTGAAACATTTTACTCTGCCTTGAATTCATGCACTCAAGATAAAACTACTAAAATAACAGGGTATGGCTCACCTGAGGAAACCTCAAGACTATTTAATTTTCAGTACCCACTGCAGATGCATGCAAACCATTTTTGAAAGATGTAACTGATGCAACACCAAGTGTCACTCTTTAGAATCTAACTCTAATGCCAAGTTCTTATATCCAAACTTAAATATCCTACAATGCTTTATATTATGGAATATAAAACACTATTCATATTAACATGAAATTTTAAAATAAACCATGCTCTTAATTCTAGCCTTGGTCAAAGGATTTGAACGATGAACAAAAAACTTCTAGGAGCCAACAGGCAGATCTACTGTTATGCTTTCCCTGCCCTAATAATAGCAGTATCTCAGACAGGCGCTGCTCCTTCAGTTGGGATCTTGAAATTGGAAAGACAGAGCACAGCCATGGCAATTAGAAGTTGAATGGTTGAGATTAGAACCAAGTATGGTGGAACACAACTAAGTGCCTGTAATCCCAGCCCTGGAGGCTAAAGCAGGAGGAAGGCAAGTTTGAGACCAACCAACCTAGGCAACTTATGAAGGGAGACCTTGTCTCATAATAAAAAGTAAAAAGATCTGAAGATGTAGCTTAGTGCAAAGACCCTGAGTTTAACACCCAGTAAATGGGGGGGGGGGGAAGAGCTAAAGAATTCAGGTAAAACTCCAACTAAAAATGAACAGGAAATATCTATTAGAAGTTCTGCAGGTTCCATTTCAGCTGGGCATGGTAACACACACTATAATACCAACTAACTAGAAAGCTAAAGCAGGAAGATACCAAGCCTGGCCATCTAAGTGAGAACCTGTCTCAAAATAAAAGGTTTAGGGATATAGCTGAGTGATAAGCACATTTAGGTTTAATTACCTGTGCCACTGAAAAAAAAGTATAAGTCCTACCCTTAAACATCAAACTAAATCTTGGTCTTCAGACAAATTTAGCAATTTTTTTTTCCTGCCTTTTTGGACTTTTGGCGAGAATTCTCTGCACTAACAGTATGATCACAAGATAATCAGAGAATAAACAGACACACTATCCCTGTAATTTTGATCTGAATTTAACAAATTCAAATATAAAAACAAAGAAAATCTGGTACACAGAAATATACATGGCTATGAACATTTTTATGACACAAGCTTTAAAGTTTGTCTTTATCTTAGTCAAACAAAAACAAATATATTCAATCTTAGAAAAAATTCAAACAAGATCCTTGCACTTACAAAAACTGAGAACAGATATATTAAAATTTATTAGTTTTAAGGTAAAAATATTAATAACTAAATATAACTTAAATAACAGTAATAATATACATCTTTGGGGTCCCCAGATGAAATATTCTTGGGAAAATCTAATTCAGAGGTCTGAAACACATAGTCCATATTCTAATATTGCAATGTTAAAATGTGTCCTCCCATAAGAAGCCAACCGGCTTGGCACACAGCAGCTATGATCTTTAAGGACATCCAAAGGCTATGTATGCCTTTCATAAAGGGCTAAAAGGATCTCCAGTGCACTGCTTAGGAAACCTGACTATGTGCTTATTCTCTTTATACCTGTCTCTATAACAAACTGAGGGAAATATGTTTCTCTGTATGCCAACTAAGATGCAAGAAAGCTGCAATTGGGTCACGGCGGCTGGAAAATTTCATTACAGGAAAATACTAGTAAGTATCAGGTCCTAACGTCTGCTCCATCCCAATGGCCACAGCACTGACCATTCATTCAGTTATTCCCCATAAAGGTTCGGATATGGACAAACCATGTCCACACCAACTCCCAAATAATCTCCCAAATAGTTCTAACTACTTAGATTACTAAAATCCCACCCTGAAGACTTTGCAATACAGAATGTTGTAACTGACCACCATAACACTGAAACTTATATAAGTCAATAAGCAGCCTATATGCCACTAACAAGATGAATGGATAAGCAAAATATGGGTATTCACACGCCATGAGGCACTACTATGCCACAGAGGACAAACCTGAGTTATGTTTATGAAAATGGATGCACCTTGAGACCATAATGGTCAGTGAAATAAGTCACACACACAAGGTTAAACATTGTATGATTTTACTCATGTGAAAAACCAAAACAATATATAAAAAGCAAAAGAAAAGATAAGATATAATGAGACAGATCTTTCACAAATGGAAAGAAATCAAGAAATGAAGGGTGGGAGTGGGAAGAGAAGGAAGAATCAGAGGGGGGTGATATGTAGTGTGCAGATATCAAGTCCCTACTAGAAATGTGATCATTATGTACTACAAATACATATGCTTTTAATTGAACTATACTTAATGAAAGAAATAAGAAACCCATATTTCTGATTCCCTGACTCCGAACTTTCAATTCTAACATTCCAATTATTTCTTACCTTTACCAATGAATTTACAGATTCTTCAATGCTGCATCAGTACGCAAGTGGCCTATCTCAAAAATGTATAGTCCACACCACTACAGTCCAAAGTTCCTTTTACAGAATGAATGCTTGCTTTTATCAAATTTGTAATTAGAAACTCCATCAGCCTTAAGGGTGATGGAAAAACTTGCTAACAAAAGTAATTTCTGTGAAATTAAACTTTAACAAAGTATTTAATAGAAAAACAAAAGTAGCTCTTAAAGACTATATTTTAGTTATCAGATGCTCATTAAAAAGAAAAATATGCTGGGTATAGTGGTGCATGCCTGTGATCCCAACACATGGGAGGCTGAGGCAGGAGGATCCCTAGTAGCAAGTTCAAAGCCAACCTGAACTACATAGGGAGACTGTCCTAAGGAAAAAATAAAAAAAAAAAAAAAATTACACCAACTTACCAATAACTGATGCTCCTCTTTCTGCAAAAGCCAGAGCATAAGCTCGGCCCAATCCTAAAAAAATAAATAAATAAATAAAGTCAAAGGAAATGTCAGCATCATTTTTGCTTACTCAAATCACCATTTCAAAATAATAGGTGAGAGGTTGTGGAGATAGCTCAGTGGTCTAAGCGCCTGCCTAGGCAAGCGCAAGGACCAGGGTTTGATCCCCGATACCACATGCCTCCCCCGCCCCCCTGCACCTGGTGCACTGAGCTGACCACCAAAACTAGGAATAGTGGCACACATCTGTAATCCCAGTGCTGGGGAAGCTGAAGCAGGAAGACACTATAAGCTCAAGCTACAGAGTGAGACCCCATATCAAATACATTAACAATGATAATAATAATAGGTGAGCACATACTTACAATTCAATAGTAATCTTCGTTAATGTTCCCATTCTACTTCATCTCTTCTGCTTTCAGAAGTTAGAAAGTTTAAAGCTACATTTTTCCACCTATTCTACCAATTGTTGCCTACCCTTCTACTTATTAGAATGCCAGATGTGAACAGCTTTCAATTATTGGAGTTCCACAAAACTTAGTGGAAATAAGGCAAAAACTATCTTACTGTAATTCCAATTATTACTGCTGGCAAAAAAAGGGTTTTCCTGAAACTTCATAGGTATTAAAAACAGCAGCAGTAACTTACTGATCCAGTTTCTTAAACCTGAAACAGCAGCTTTCATACCTCTGCCCTGAACACAGATATACAATTACCAAGAACAAAAAAAATAATTTATTCAAAACTATTAAGTGTAAAAATATATACCCAGAAAGGTGCATGTACACACATACATAGCATATATATACATATATATGTGTGTGTGTGTGTGTATATATATATATATATATATATGTATTTTGCTACAATTTAGACTATCTCAAGAAATATACATGATACCTGCAATGAGTAGTTACCTTTACAGAAAAGAATCATTTGTCTGGCAGCCAGGATAAAATACTTAGTATTGTATTGTTTTAAAATGTGGGGCTAGGGATATAACTCAGGGGCACAAGCACCCACCTGCCAAGTGCAAGGTCCTGAGTTCAATTTCCAGTACCAAAAAAGGGTACATTTTTAAAAATTTAATTGGTAAATATCACTGAAAAATTTTGTTTCTATTGATAATTTCAATCAATTGATGAATAAACAAATAACAAAGACAGAATAACAAGTTCAAGTCCCATTTGGGCAGTTGAGCAAGACCCTGACACAAAAAAGTAAGAGGCTGCAGATACAGCTCAGAGGTATTGCCTACCATCTACAGGCCCTGGGTTTAATCCCCAGCACCTGAGAAAAAAATAATAAAAGAAATTATGATTGGAGGAGCCGGGGAGATGGCTCAGTGGAATAAGCGCTTCTCTGGCAAGCACAAGGGCCTAAGTTCTATCCCTGGTTCCGCAAAAGAAAAAAAAGAAATTGTGATTGGAATAATTATTAGGATAACCACACTTTCCCAAAAAAATACTAAATATAAGTTTTCCAAAACTAGAAGACATCACCAAATAATTTATTTTAGTATTTCATCCACTATGAATAATCCAAACAGAATTCAGCACATTTATGAACAGGTGCTAAGGTCATAGTCTACAATTCATTAACTTTTCATCATGTCAGTTTGGTGGACTGCATCAGGATTTATTAATGAGAGAAAATTTCAGAGTGCACTGAATTTACTTTGCATTGGATCATGAGCTTATTTTGAATACAGATCAAGTATGTATATGCAACCTGATATGAAACATACTGTCAGTCATGTCAAAAGAAGTTAAAATACTGAGTACATCACATCATTTCCTCAAAAACAAAATGTAAAATGCTTTCTCAAAAACACCATTAGGATAAATATATCTATGAGTATAAAATACTTAGCCACCAATTAATAGCCAAGTGATTTTCTAAAAGACAGCCTAAGGACACATTTTACCAGTAGAGTTGTAAAAGTATTCATGAGCCAGCTGACAGAATTCCACAGTTGGTGACTTTTAAGATACTCAAATTCGTGCACTGAGGCCTTCTTAGGTACAGTGTATACAGTTAGGACGCCTGCACCTGGATGTTACAAAGGTCACTCCCTGTTGGGAAAGTGGTGTAAAAATCTCACTGCCAGCAGTGATAGCTAGGTGGGGATGAATGGTTTAACGATCTGCCCTTTAAAAATGGGATTACCTGACATAACAAATCTCCATTTGGTTCTCTTAAAATATGGGAAGATCTGGCAACTTTCTCGCTGGCTGGCCTACTTCAGAAACGTCTCTGCTCTCCAGTTCTTTGCTTTCCCAACCCGTGCCGTTTATTCCTCTATCATTTATCCCGACGTATGTCATCTACCCCTGATATATCCACCCCCTCGGCCCTGCAGGTGTCTGGCTTTACCCTCTGCCAAAACACCTGTAGACTCTGAGATCCGTGCATGGTTTTCCCGGCGCATACAGACTTCACGGGGAGGTCGGACATGCGCCCTCTTAAAGTCCCTCTCACCAACGTAAAGAAGTCCGTGTGGCGGGGGAAAGGAACAGAGCTGAAGGGCACCTCGCTCCTCCGTGAACTGCGGGCTCGCAAGCTTTGCAGGCCTGAAGGAGCCCCGACGGAGGCCCACTGTCCAGGGAGGAGGACTTCGGACGGCTCGCAGGCCCTGGGGCGCGCAGCCCCTGCCCAGACCTCCGCGCCTCCGGCTACGTTGGTGCTGACGACCTCCTCTGGGGCCCCCGCCGGCACCGCCGCCACCTACGCCTGACCCGGGCCGAGCCGCCGAGGGAACCCTGGCCAAGCAGGCCACCCGCCCGCCTGCCAGCCGCAGGACTCACCTCCCCCTGCGCCGGTGACAAGCACCACGCGCCCGTCGAACCTCAGTGGTGAGCCCATGACTCCGCGTCTGGTCACTCGCTCACAGCCGCCTACGCTACAGAGCGGAAAAGCCGACTGGACGCACTGGCGAAAGCCCCGCGGGCTGCCGGGAAGAAAACGGCGCCCTGTCTCCAAGTGCGCCTGCGCATGACGCTCGGAACCCTGGGAAGCGTAGTCTAGTGTCCATATGTGCTCTGTGGAAGCTGCCAGTGAGGCACCTCCAAGGGGCTTCGTGGTGCTGCAGAACTCGGAGCTGTGCAGCACGTGGTTAACTGGGCACCTACTCCTGTAGTTTTCTCATTTACTCAACAGGTTTTCCAGGTGTGGCTGTAGGCTTAGCAAAGCAGCACACCCCAATCCTTAAGGAATTTTTGGATATAGCCTCTCAGAGGGAAAGTTGTCTGCAGTAATCCTCAAGACTCCAGAATGTAATCCTTGTCGATCCTGCATGAAAAGCATCCAGGAACTATCAAAATGCAGAGTCCTACGATAGATTCCCACCACTAACCTCCTGGAATAGATCACAGGGAATAACAACAAAAAAGTTTTATCAGGTATTCCTCAAAGAGCTTTTGAGAACAGTCATAAAGTATCATTCATTCATTCATTCATTCAACATTTACTCAGCATCTACTAGACTTTTGACACCAAGTTTACAGATCATTGATAAGGTCTTTGCAGCTACTCTAAGTCAGATGGTAAATTTTCCATCACAATGCACCCTGTAAAGACTTTGTATATAAAAGTTACATTACTTGTTATATAGGTCTTGCTTTGCCTTGGTCTTAACCATCCAGCAAAGAAGGGTGGGAGTGCAGTATAGAGGGCAAAGCCATATTAATATGCTGAGCTGAGGGGCTGGGGAGATGGCTCAGTGGCATAAGCGCTTCCCCGGCAAGTGCAAGGGCCTGAGTTCAATCCCCCGTTTAAAAAAAAAAAAAAAAAAAAAATCTAGGACTATGCTGAACTGTAAAAGGCTCAAGTCAACAACTTTTTTTTTTTTTTTTAAACAGGGGATTAAACTCAGGCCCCTGTCACTTGCCAGGCAAGCGTTTATTCCACTGAGCCATCCCCCCCACCAGCCAAGTCAACAACTTCTGTCATCGCCAGTCTTAGGGAAAACCCACTACTATTATGGACTACTGGACTATATTGGAATGTTTTGCTGAATTCAGGCACCTACTATATTTAAATGACCAAGGAATACCCTTCTTTGACAAAACTAAACAAAAAAGGGGGATACAAATGAACAACCATTTTGTA
>NDGN011391253.1:0-11311 GCA_002564285.1 Tympanoctomys barrerae
TGAACTCAGGACCTTATGCTTGCCAGGCAAGCACTTATTCTACTGAGCTATCTCCCCAGCCCCTAAACAAAATTTTAAAATTTGAACATTTGTCCACTATTAACTATATAATTTTATTTATCAACTAATTTCAATTATCATCTGTTACCCAAGAAACTGATAATTAATTTGTGTTTGTGTATGTTTGATTTGCATCACTCATGTTGCCCTCTGTGTTTGAGTGAAGCCGGCTATTCTCCCATTCTGTTTTGTACAGTTTATTTATTTATTTATTTGTTTATTTATTTTTGTATTTTAGGGGTGTACAGGGTCTCACTGCATAGCTCAGACTCATCGTGATCCTCCTGTTTACAGCCTCCCAAGTGCTGGGAATACAGGAGTGCGCCACCATGTCCAGTCTCAATTGCTGCCTCTGTGTGCCCCGGGGGTGGGGCTAGCATGGCAGGCCCAGTAATCAAACCCCCAGTCCCCGTGCCTGCTTATAGGCACTTTAATCCTCTGAGCTATTTGGCCAGCCTTAATTTTTTTTAGGGAAATAAAATCTTATTTTTAAGCAACTCCGAGACACAGTGTGTGTGCAGTTTAATTATATACCAAATGTATAATTTGGAGAAGATAGGTAGTTTTTGAATGAAAATCTTTTGGTAGCTGTCAATTTATATATAATTCACATACCATAAAATCTCACTATAGGAGTCAGTCAGTGATCGTTTCTCCTATATTGAGAGTTGTGTAACCATCACACAATTTAGAACATTTCAGTCATCTTAAAGAAAAAAAAGAAATCATACCTTTCATAGAGAGCCCTTCCTCGTCTCAGTCAGGGAAGTTCATATTTGTAATCCCATGGATAAGTTATTGGAATTCCATCAAGTAAATTGCAATTTATCACTTCCGGTGCAATCCATGGCGACAATAAAGACACTAAAGAATATTTGTAGTTATGGGGAGCCAAGGGGTCCTAAATCCAGGCATAGTGATGGATAACAGGAACAGAGGCCTTGACCCAGTGCTGAACCCAGGTTTTATTCAGTCATGATGGAGGAGTGGTTTGAGAATGAGTGACTGAGAATGACAAGAAGTAGGTGAGTACTGTGAGCTGGATTAGGTATGAGGCCTGTATTTACTCCTGCAATATGCAGAGAGAAGACTCTACAGAGAGTTACCTACATTATACCACTGAGAAGGTATGTAATATTTTGAGGTCAGTACTTTAGCTCTGGTGTGTAATCTTTCAAGCCCTGGGAAGTCATAGCCTCTATCTCAAGACTCAATCCCAGTTTACAGTGTGGAGCATTGGCTCTTCATTCCCTCTCAATCCAGTTCACACTAGGGGGCAGCAGGTGGGGGTTTCCAGGGCAACATGCTGCCCTCTTCAAAGACTACCACCAGCACCTCAGCTAGACCTATATACATTGCTTAAAGCCAACTGAAGGGATAAGGAGAAGTCCTAGCCAGCTCTGTACATGAAAATAGATGGAAATAGGGTCAAGCTTAGCCAAAATGAAGACAACTGCTCTTCTTTCAAGGAGAATCGCCCAGGTGGTCCTCTGCAACCTTTTAGTTATTTCTTCCCCTAACCTCTGATATTTCTGGTTCTCTGTCTGTACCTTCCATTAATATGCAAACTAGTCTACTTTCTGTACCTATTCCAGACATTTTATATAAAGGGAATGATATATTATGTGGGCTATTGTGACTGGCATCTTTCACTTAACATAATGTTTTAAGGTTTATCCATGTAAATCAAAGCTTTTTAAAAGAAATTTGATACTCTGGATTAAATTTTTAAAAAATATATGGTAATTTGAAGTTTTGCCTTTAAAATATATAAAATTTACTTTTGAAAGAAATGATAAGGAGTAATTTGTCAAGTTTCAGCCAATCTAGATTAAATTCATGCTCTGCACAAAAATTTTGTGTTTAGGCTGCTGAAAGTCTTCACAAGACCATTGTTAAGAGACGAATGTCCCATGTGAGTGGTGGAGGATCCATAGATTTATCTGATACAGACTCCCTGCAGGAGTGGATCAACATGACTGGCTTCCTTTGTGCACTTGGAGGAGTGTGTCTGCAGCAGAGAAGCAATTCTGGCCTGGCCACCTATAGCCCCCCCATGGGTCCAGTTAGCGAACGCAAAGGTTCCATGATTTCAGTGATGTCTTCAGAGGGAAATGCAGATACACCTGTCAGCAAATTTATGGATCGACTGCTATCCTTAATGGTGTGTAACCATGAGAAAGTGGGACTTCAAATAAGGAGCAATGTTAAAGATCTGGTGGGTTTAGAGCTGAGTCCTGCACTCTATCCAATGCTGTTTAACAAACTGAAGAATACCATCAGCAAGTTTTTTGACTCCCAAGGACAGGTAAAGTGTTCTCTGCTTTGTTTTTTACCTTTTCTTATGGTGTGATCTTGTTTGAAATAATGAAGTCTATTACTTTTCTTTGCAAATTAAATTTAAGTTACAGATATATGTGAATATTTACCCACAGTTAAAAAAACCAAAATTTTTTAGGTTTGTAGGAAGCAGTCATCTCATATAAGAATTAGTTTGCTTATTGGAATTCTGGCATTTGAGTGTATTAGAGTGCCTGGAAGTATGAATATCATGGGATATGAATGTTTGTGTATCTGTACATGAGAGAGAGAGAGAGAGAGACAGAGTCAGAGAGAGACAGAGAAAAAGACAAAGACAAGGAAAGTGAGAAGGGGAAGGTAATTAGGACAGTCAGTTTAATCTCTGGTCTGTCTTCTGTGCCTTGATGACAAATTGCTAACATAGTTTGTCCTTTGTGTAGGTTTTATTGACTGACACCAATACTCAATTTGTAGAGCAAACCATAGCTATCATGAAGAACTTACTAGATAATCATACTGAAGGCAGTTCTGAACATCTTGGGCAAGCTAGCATTGAAACAATGATGTTAAATCTGGTCAGGTAAGCATTCAGCTACTAAGATGTATCAGAAAGATATTTTAAGAGGTAAAAAAATCTTACACATTTATGTTGGCAGTTATTGATGAGAAATTTTTTCGTCCTTTTGTTTACTGGATCAAAGTCAACTAGAAGTTATATATGCTCTTACCTAAGTAAAATAAAAATTGTACCATGCTTAAATTGTAGTCATTTAAATTAGAGATTGGCAATAGCAATTATGGTTCTTTTTTGTCTGTATCTGGTAAATTTATAAAATATTTCTTTATGTAAATAGATATGTTCGCGTGCTTGGAAATATGGTCCATGCAATTCAAATAAAAACAAAATTATGTCAGTTAGTTGAAGTTATGATGGCAAGGAGAGATGACCTCTCATTTTGTCAAGAGATGAAATTTAGGTAAGTTCTCAAAAGAGCAAATGAATATCTTGTGCATGTTATGTTAAATGGAACATAAAAAAATGCAATTGTGCTTACCAGGGAACAGAGGAAGTGAAAAGAGAGAATTTCACTTGTTTTCTGTGAACATCTTTCTACATTTCACAAAGCTTTGTGCCTTTGGAAATGTGTTTTTTTGTTTTGAGACAAGGTCTCACTATAGAGCACAGGATGGCCTTGAACTCATAGCGGTTCTCCTGACTGCTGGATATCATTTTTTAAAGTCTGTGTTCTTCTTGCACTAAGCAGTTGAGGATTTCCAAAATAGTACCATACCAGAATGCTAATACAGAGCACCAGTATCTAAGTTGTATTAGTTGTGTCTGTGACTTTAAAAAAAAACTATGACAGCAGTATCTTTTAATGAAGTTGACATGTCATCTGGGTTGTCTACTTGCAGTGTTTAAAAATCTTATGTTTAAAGGTGTATGTTTGTGATTTTTAAAAATTTGTTTGCTATTTCCATCTCATCACCATTGTATAGGAATAAAATGGTAGAATACCTGACGGACTGGGTTATGGGAACATCAAACCAAGCAGCGGATGACGATGTAAAATGTCTTACAAGGTGAGAGAGAAAGAGAGAGAGGCAGAGAATGACTTTTAACTAATACCAGCTTTTGTGTTAGGCACTAAAACTTTCATTATAGCTATCATAAATATATTTCACGTGTAGTTTTGTAGGTGGTAAGCTTTTGTTGGTTGGGTGGTTGGTTGGTTGGTTGGTTGATTGGTTTGATTGTGGTACTGGGGATTAAACCCAGGACCTTAGACATACTAGACATGCACAGTGCCACTAAACTGTGTCACCAGCTCTTTTTGTGTTTTTATTTTGAAATAGGGTCCAACATTGTTGCTCAGGCCGGCTTTAAATTTTCAGACCTGATCTTTTTGCCTTAGCATTCCAAGTAACATGTAGCACCATGATGAGCAAAGATGCTAGTCTTTATTATTACTTTTTTGTTTGTACTGGGGATCAAACTCAGGACCTTGTGCTTGCCAGGCAGGTGCATGTGCCACTGAACTATTTCCCTGTCCCCATTACTATGTCCTTTTTAACTGAAAGACAGCAAAAATAAATGTGAGAAAGTAATGTTTGGGATTAATATGGTCAGTTTAAGAAGGATAGTTTGCAATTACTGGGAAAGAAGGTGCATAAAGTCTCTTAGATTATATTTTATGATTGGATAAAGGTATAAGTATTATTTAATCCCCATAAATAATAAGTATTATTATTTAAGACTCCATAATTTAGTATTAATTGTGAAGTCTTTCTCAGAAGTAATTGCTTTAATGATAAAGTTATAATTAATGACATATCAAAAAATGAACAATGGGGCTGGCCAGATAGCTCAGCAGACTAAAGCGCCTGCTTTGGTAGAGAGCAGCAGCCCAGGTTTGATTCCCTGGTGTGCTGAGCTGATCCCTACCTTGGGGCACCCTGAGATAACAATTGAGACTGGGCGTGGTGGAGCACACCTGTAATCCCAGCGCTTGGGAGGCTGAAAACAGGAGAATCACTACGAGTCCGATCTATATAGTGAGACCCTGTACACCCTATACACCCTGTCCTAAATTCATTAAGAAAAAAAAAAAGCTGCATAATAAGCATTTATATAAGTTTTTTTTTTTGCCAGGCCTACTTTATATGTATTTTTTTATTTTTTATTTTTTTGGTGGTACCAGGGATTGAACTCAGGACCTTACACTTGCTGGGCAAGCACTTATCCCACTGAGCTATCTCCCCGCCTGTATGTACCAATACATAAAAAATGTATTTGGTACAGGGCCTTACTGTGCAGCTTGCACTATGGTGATCCTCCTGTTTCCAGCCTCCCCAGCTGTGGGATTACAGGCATGGGCTACCATGCCCCATCTCTGGGACCTCCTCAGTGGGCCTCAGGGTTGGGGCTGGCCCCGCATGTAGGGCCAGGGATCGAACCTTGGTCCCTCTGCTTGCCTAAGCAGATGCTTAGTCTGCTGAGCTGGCTTGCCAGCCCTTGATTTTATATGCTTTTGATTGATTGACTTGTTCTGGGGATCAAACCCAGGATTCAAGTGTGCTAAGCAGGCGGTCTGTTACTGAGCTATAGTGCCATAGTTTTAAGGTAATTATCATGCCAAGATTACTTTACAGAAAGTTACTATCATGTTTTTGTTTTGAAAGGATTTTTATATTCAGGGATCTGTTTATTTCCTGAGATTGCTTAGGTTGTGTTAATAATTCATTTAATGAAATAGTGCTTAGAGTCTATGTAAGGGGCATGTTGAGTAGAAGAAACTGAAGATTCATAGTATCTAAATTATTTTTCTTCAGAGATTTGGACCAGGCAAGCATGGAAGCAGTAGTTTCACTTCTCGCTGGTCTTCCGCTGCAGCCCGAGGAAGGAGATGGTGTGGAACTGATGGAAGCCAAATCACAGTTATTTCTTAAGTAAATTTCAGCCTTTAAAAATGCAAAACAAAACAAAAATTACCCCCACAAACAAATGTAAATAGAACAGCTGATTATATTTAGAATTATAGTAGGTAGTACTACTATCTCATAAAATACGCCCAAGAAACAAGTCCAGGATGGGATCACAACGGCGTATTGTGGTTTTTTTAAAAAAAGACATAATCAGTGAAATTTTAGTTGTAATAAAACCCAGATTGCTTCATTAAGTCACTTAAAATGTCATTAACTAAATTGGTGGGCCACTAATTTTATATGCTAAAATTAAAATTTATATGATACACTTACTAGGAAAAATTGCGTCTTTTTCATGCTTATGTGATGTATACTGGGGTCCTCACTGAGTACCCCAAGATTGGAAAAAAGCAAGTACCTAGGGCCACTCCTGTGACATGCATGTAGTTATTTCAGAATGTCTGGTGAGCTTTCTGGTTGTTGTGACCTTACTCCTTAATGGCCATTCTTTGTATTTCTTAGGTACTTCACCTTATTCATGAACCTTTTAAATGACTGTAGTGAAGTTGAAGATGAAAATGCACAAACAGGTGGCAGGAAACGTGGCATGTCTAGAAGATTGGCATCTCTGAGGCACTGCACGGTCCTTGCAATGTCAAACTTACTGAATGCTAATGTGGACAGTGGCCTCATGCACTCTATAGGTGAGACTAAATGAGAAGTACTTGAAGCATGTAAAATCTAGAGTTGGCATTGTAACACAAGGAGAAATAACTTAAGCAAGGCCGAGTTAGTAAATTTGCCTGCCTTTTCTACTAGGGTTAGGTTATCACAAGGATCTCCAGACAAGAGCTACATTCATGGAAGTGCTGACCAAAATCCTTCAACAAGGAACGGAGTTTGACACACTTGCGGAAACGGTGTTAGCAGATCGGTTTGAGAGACTTGTGGAGCTGGTCACGATGATGGGGGATCAGGGAGAGCTTCCTATAGCTATGGCTCTGGCCAGTGTGGTCCCTTGTTCTCAGTGGGTAAGTGTATTACACAAGTAGGGAAGAGGAGTGCCTGCCCAGCACATAACATATGCTTTCACGTCCTTGTTCAGTCAGTGTTTATTGGCTGGATTAGTAAAATTTAAGAGCTGGAAAAAACTTAGTGCATTGAGTTGAATGGTTTTCAGCTGTGGGGCAGTGGTTGGCACTACTGGCACTTACTAATTTTTTTGTCTCATGGCACCCCACTGAAATGCACTGATTTGAAAAGAACTATAAGCCATTTGATGTGGTGTTTCTGTACATTAGATAAGATCGTTAGACTGTATTTTTTTTTTTTTTTTTTCAGTGCCATGGGTCAAACTTGGGGACCTTGTACTGGCCAGGCAGGTGCTTGTGCTGCTGAGCTATCTCCCCTGCCCTGTAGTTGTTAGTAATGCTAGAACTGGAATCCATGATTTGTTGTGCCTGTTTACTGCCTCCAGTTTGCTATCCTTTATAAAGCCTTATACAATTTTATTTTTTAATTTAAAAACTATTTGTGCTTGAAAGTATGCTATTGCTTGCTTTAAACACTAAAGATACATATGGCTGTTTGGCTTCTCTTCAAATTTTTTCTAGGGCTGGGGAGATAGCTTGGTGATCTAAGCACCTGCCTGGCAAGCACAAGGACCTGGGTTCAATCCCCAGAACCCCAGGCATGCTTTGCCAGTTTCAAAATTGGGCGTGGTGGCGCATACCTGTAATCCCAGTGCTAGGAAGGCTGAGACAGGAAGATCACTATAAGTCTGAGCTGCATAGTGAGACCCTGTACCAAATAAATAAATGATTAAAAGCCTTTTTTTTCCCTCCTAAAATCATTTCATTCTTAATATTTGCTAAAATTTTGAGAAGGATTTTTTTTCCTTCTCATGTTAAAAAACCATTTGATTTATAGTTTTTAAGTTGCCCTAGGGCAATGATTTTCTTTTTGTTGTTTCTTCTTCAGTGCTGAAGATTGATCCCAGGGCCTCGTGCATGCTGAACAAGTGCTTTACCACTAAGCTACATCCCTAGCCCAAGTTATTTGGTTTATATTCTACCAAAAATGACTTAGATAATAGTAAATTATGACTAATAAAGTAATCTCTAATTGCCCGTTGATTTGTTGCTCTTTTAAAAAGTCTGTAGGGAGTTGGGTGTGGTGATGCACACCTATAATCCCAGCACTCAGATGCTGAGGCAGGAGGATCTTTGTGAGGTAGAAACCAGCCTGGGCCACAAAGTGAGCTCAAGGCCAGCCTGAACTGCATAGTAAGACCCTGTTTTTTTTGTTTTTTGTTTTTAAAGTGTACAGTAATATTTCTCATACTTAAAGTTAAATTCAGATTGCAGGAGGGGGGTGGTACTGGGAATTGAACCAGGGCTTTTCCATGGAGCTATATTCTCACCTGTTTTAATTTTTCATTTTGAGATAGGTTCTCACTAAGTTGCTGAGTTACCTAACTGTGTTTGAACTTTCATCCTTCTCCCCCAGCCTCCCAGAGCACCAGGATTATGGGCATGGACTACCAGGCTACCATAATTCATATTCTTTACCTTGTCCTACAAAGCTGTACCTGATTTGGGTCCTGCCTCATCAACAACATTATGCCCTCAGATTTTCTTCTTGTTCATCCAATTTAAGCCACATTGTCACCTTTGTGTTCCTCAAATTTGTCATAATTTTCTATATTAAAGCACCCTTGCTACTTTGATGCTGCAGTCTAAATTACTTCTCTAATTGGTTTGATTTTATTTGTCTTGTCTTTAGTAAGAGCATTTAACATGAGCATTTCTCTTAATGTATTGTACAATATAGTATTGCTAGCTATAAGCACAAAATAGTTCTGTTGAAAGTATTCATCTTGAATAATAGAAATTTTATACCTCTAGATTAGTAATACTCCCAAATCATTGACAATTTTTTCATGTATGAAATAAACAATTTTATTAGGTGAACTTCTTTGATACATTATTACACAAAGGAAAATACATGCAGTTACATTTTTAAAAACCACATTCTAATGCTACTTGAAGGCAACAGTGGTCAGAAAATAATGAATTGTAAATAAGCATTGGAATTTAATACAGAAAATAACCTGTGCAGAAAAGGTTCAGGCTTCCAACTTCACTGAATCCTATGATGTGCTTCTTTGCTCTTTTTTTTGTGCTGGGAATCGAACTCAGGACCTCCTACTTGCCAGGCAGGCCCTGTGCTGCTGAGCTATACTCCCAGCTGCTGTGCTTCTTTGTATTCCTCAGTGTTTTATGGTTTTTCTCACTTTCTAGTATCTGCTAAAGATTATATGTGGAACTGCAAACCTGGACTGGTAATCTGGGGGCTTGTTAGCCAGGATTCTTGCAATATTTTTCTTGTTTTCTTTTTTCTCTTCTCCTCTCCTTTCCTCTCCCCTTCCCTCCCCTCCCCTCCCCTTTTCTTCCTTTTTATGAGGCAGGGCCATGCCATATATTCAGGCCAGCCTTGAACTCACTCTGTAGTCTAGGCTGGCCTCACAGTGATCCTTCTGCAAGGGTTGAGATTTCAGGTATGCACTACTAGACTCAGCTAATTTTTGGGGTTTTTAAGATAGGATTTCACAATGTAATTTAGGCTGCCCTTGACCTCACTATGTAGCTCAGGCTGGACTCAGACTCCTGGTGATTCTCTTCCCTCAGCCTCCCAACGGCTGGGATTACAGATGTGTGCCCCTGTGCTTGACCCCTGCCTGCTATTTAATGGCATAGTTTTCGCCATCCTTAACGTTCACTGTTTTCAGTTCTTTTGAACATTTTCAGTTCCCAACAACACAAAAAAGTCCCATAAGTTTTGATTCATTTTATTTGTTTACTGTAAATCTAATGAGTTTTGTACTGAACGATTTTTTTGTTTTAAACTGAGAGTTGAATTGAGATCTCTATTCGCAGAGGGCAAGTGCGTGGCTCTTAAATGACTTTATTACGAGAAAGAATTTTAGGCCAAATCTCTTATATCTAAAGTAGGACAAAATATAAAATAACACTTTAATGATATTAAATTCATTTGCTTAAAGTTTTTAAAATTTAGGGGTAGGGATTACAGTAGAAAAAGCATCTAGCAGAGTAATCTAAAAAGTTACTATTTTGTAACTAAGTCCTTAAAATTTTATTTCATAATGGAGGATGGCATTTTAGTAGTTTGTCAAATTTATATTAAGTAACTATAGGAAACAGAGCAGAATATTGGATTTTTTTTTCTCCTTTGAGATAGGGTTTTGCTATGCAATCCAGGCCAGACTTAAATTCATAGAGATCCCCCTGCCTCAGCCTCCTGAGTGCTGAGGTTATAGGCATGTACTACCATTTCTTTTTTTTTTTTTGCTTCTAGATTATTATATTATTGTTAGGATTATTGAGTATTTTCCTTTACTCACGTAACACATTGTATACCTAGGTTTATTTCAGGTTTAGAGGGCCATCATTCTGGCCTTTGTTAAGCCACTGTTTTATAGCTACTTTTCTCAACCTGTGGTTAAACAGTGATTTGCTATGAGATCAGTTTCTTGAGTGTACCAAAAACTACTTTACTGCAAAGAATTGTAAGTTTTTAAAATAATAAAAGGAAAAAGCAAAGCAATGTATTTAAATATCGAACATATACTAGGAGAAAGCCTTCATGTGGAAAGTTTCCAGGTTAAGTTATATGGGATATTTATGGGGTCTCCACTTTGTGTTGTTCATTTTCACATTGTCTCAGGGCACTAAACACCAGCCTTGGCTTGCAAAAATATTTACTAGATAGCTTGAATTTTCAAAGTGTACAACACTATTGCTCTCTCTCTCTGTCTCTCTCTCTCTATGTGTGTGTGAGAGCAACATATATATCCTATGTTGAAATGTAGTTATGCATAAAAAAAAAGAAAATAAAGCATAACTAAAGTGTTTTTAACTCTGACATTTAACCCATCTCAAACATGTATGTATTTTTTCTAGGCTAATTTGATGTTTTACATGTGTGTCTTAGTTACTTTTCTCTCATTGCTGGGACAAATAACTGACGCTTAAAATGAAGGAAAGAAAAGTTCATTTAGCTCACAGTTAGTTACTGGAGGTTTCAGTCCATACTCAGCTGGCTCCAAGGCAGCCTGGCACAAGGCAAAGAGCAACCTTTCCTCGTGGCTGCAGAGAGCAAGAGTGCAAAAGGAGGAGGAGCAGCAGCTAGCTTCTCTTTCCTTCTTACACTGAAATGCAAATTACCTGCCCCAGGGCAGGTGCAGCATCCACGCCCACAATAATCAGTCACAGGCTCCAGAAGCTGCCCCAAGACTGCATGAGGCTTGGGGGGGGGGGTGTTGCGGGGTGATACATCAAAATTAACACGAAAATATCAAGTTATAAAATATTTTAAAAATGGGAATTTCAGCACTCATTCCCATCTTGTTAACTTTGTAAGTCTGGCAGATCTCCTAGTTCAGAGTGCCATCCTTTTGGGGTTTTTTTGTTTTTTTTTTTTGTTTTTTGTTTTTTTTTTTTTT
>NDGN011391257.1:0-33479 GCA_002564285.1 Tympanoctomys barrerae
CCCACAGCCTCTACAACATTTGTTGTTGGGTGATTTCTTTATGATAGCCATTCTTTCTGGGGTTGTTTCTGGACTTAGGGATAGCATGTACCTTGTAAATTAGGTTGATATTATGCATTATAATTTTGGCTTACCCAATAAATCTTTTTTTTAAGTGAAACAATAAAAAAAAAAACATTGCAGAGCAACAGCAGTCAACCCAGAGGGACAATTAAGAATGATGTCAGCATGGGCACCAAGGCTGGATTGGGAAACCAGACAAAACAAATGCTTGACTGTTACATTGATCAAAACAAGTGTCAAAAGTTATGGTGTTAAAATCTAAGAATATGGGACAATAAGGCCCCCCACAGAATGAGGGATTAGAGAACAAGAAGATAGAGAAAACTGTTACTCAAATCAAAGAGAAGCTGGGAACTTACTTGCTAGTAAAAAGGGTACAGGGTGGTTCCTGCATCTGTCTTTATGATGACTGCATGCCAGCTGTGCTTGCTGCATGGGTAGCACTGGTCCTTAGCCTTGCTAGCTTCAGACTCCTTACCGGGGATAGTGGAAAAAGCACTGTGAAGCCTGTTAGGCCCCAGCTTGTGTTATTTCACTAGTTGCATACACAGTTGCCACACCTTGCTGCTTTTCCACAGCAGCAAGAATGGAGGCTCAGCCTTCCCCTAGTGTCATGGGAACTCAGAAATCAGCTCCAGGGCTTGACTTCTCCCCAATGCCCCTTGTGTCAATACCATTCCCAACTCAAGCCCTACAGTCTCCTCCATAGAGTCTCAGTTTCTACACCAAGCACATTTCAAGTATTTTTTATTATCAGGGCAGCCAAATGAGACCCAGCAAACAACTACTTCTCCATTTCATGATCTAGGGTACATTTGAGCATGTGCAGAAAGCTGAGTGGGAGAGGAAGCTGAGCCTTTATGAGGCCCACTGAATCTCAGAAGCACTTTCTTTCCTGGAGCTTGCCCTTCCTTCTGCTCCCTTAGAGCCCACTTCACCCAAGGGAGGCTTGTGCTGTTTGTTAGAGCTGGATTCCTTACTGTATAGTATTTTCAATACCATTGCCTGAATGGAAGAGTTCACCAAGTGCCTCTCTTGTTCCCCTTCCTCCAAAAACCTATGACCACTTCTCCAGTTACAGCCACATCTCTAGGATGACAGAGGGACCACCAGAGCCTCACCCACAGCCGACACACTCAGCAGGTTCTTGGGTCTACCTGGAATATGTCAGATGTGAGTGCAGCCCCCTAGCTCACTCAAGTGTTAGTCAAGTGCATCCATCTCTGATAACAGAGTCAGGACCTTGTACTCCATCCATCACTCTCACATGGAGAGGAGATTTGGAGAAGGGAAGGAGATTTCCTTACTCTGACCTAAACATAGCCCAAAGGCACCTGGGATCTACTCTCAAGCTTTAGTTTTATTTGTTGAAATCACTTAGTAAGTTATTAAAAAAAAAAAAGCTTGTAGAGTGAAAAGAAGATGAAGGACAAAAAGAGAAAAATGAGGATAGAATGATAGGATGTTCTTTTTGAAGACCTGTTATATAGTACACACTAAGACCACTAACTCCTAAGTGGAAAGAAGACCCTAGGAAATGGATTATTATTGTATTTCTTTATTTGAGTTTTAATGCAATGATTTTTAATTTTATGTTTGGTTTGCTAACAGGGGGCTTTGCAAAAAAAAAATTGTGTCTTTCTTCTTTCTTAAGCTTTCCTTTCAGACTTAATTTTGTGCATTCTAATTACAAACTCTAGCTCAAGTTTCTGAAGCACTCTTTTATAATTATCACCAAACAAATGCAGGGATTCCACAAAGCCCAAACATGTGTCACATTAATTCTCATAACTAAAATACTTTCATTTTCCTTGAACTCTAAGCAAAATGGACCATAAGCAAAGTGTTTGATAAAATGACAGGTGGAATTCCATCCAATTAAGACATAAATATTTTTCCAGAGGCTAAACTCTCTGCAAAATAATAATCTTCACTCAACACATCTTTACATGTCTTTGGCAAAACACCTGTCTAAAACTGTTAACACTAAATATTTTGGGAGCTCTGTACTTCAAAGACATCCTTGCAAACGTCAAGCACTGTTAAAACATTGAAGTAATTTTAGTTAAATGCTTCTGTGACAACTGTCGGACTTGATTTGTTTTAGCTGAATACATTCTGAATATTGCTTGGAATCTGTGAGTTGGTCATTTGCCAGAAGATGAGAATTGGGTTGAAGTCTGAAGAATTACATGCATCAAAGAAATGAAAAAAAAAAAAAATGGAGGGAATCTTTGGGTATTTTAAAAATGTACTTTATCTCCTACATTGGAAACTTCAAAAAAAAAAAAATTCCTCCCAGTCAATAGCATTTGTCATAGAACTACAAAGTGTACAGCAGCTGTTACTCTGATTCTGGGCAAAATTCATATATAGAAAGTCACATACTTCTTTATAGAGGGGGAAAAAGGGTGCTTTAAAATAATTTGATAAAAAAAATGTAGGAACTAAACACAAAATTGAGCTGTCTTTCTAGGAACTCCCAATCCATTGACTGCCAACTTCTAGTTCATGGAATTGCAGCAGAAATATTAAGAACTCCAGGAGCATCTGTTCCATCCAGGCATCATCCTCCCCTCATAGCCCTTACTTTTAGATATGTGCCCAATCATACTAGATCAACAGTTTGTTGCAAAAAGATGAAAAGTTTGGTGTGAAGAGTAGAGAACGGGGAAACAGTTTTAAAACTCATCAACATAAGACAAAAGTGGAACATAAGTGTCACAGGAGTATAAATCACTAAAGAGAACAAATCACTAGCAAGTGGAACTAATATTAATTGAATAATTACTTTGGGCCAGCCATTAAGCTAGGGACTTTAGGTATATTATTTCTGTTAATTCTTATATTTCCCTACAAACAGTTACTATCACTATCATGTTACAGGTAAAATCTTAAGCATTGTATCCAGATTAGGCAGCTAACAATTAATAGTTAAGACTTAAAGGGCCAGGGAGATGGCTCAGTGGAATAAGCGCTTCCCTGGCAAGCTTAAGGGCCTGAGTTCAATCCCCGGTTCTGCAAAAAAAAAAAAAAAAAGACTTAAAGTCAGTTCTGTCCAAATTCAAAGAGCTTGTTCTTGACATATATTAAACTTCCCTCCGAAGTCAATTACTGCAGCATCCTTCTTTTCTCTGACATTTCATAGATACCATGCTAGCTTGAGAATCTTTCAGTGAGAATGAAAGGTCTGGACTAGCTATAGGTCACATTTAAGCTATGGAGTCTGAGGAGAGAGTTACTGGAGCTGTGGGTATAGTATCCATGACAACCGTGGTCTGGAATTTCCCATGAAACTTCACGTATTCTATTCCATCATTCCCATAAGGTAACCTTCTTCCTATCATCTCCTTTTCCTTCACCCCCCCTTTGGTACTGAAGATTGAAGGTCATTTCTTTTTGGTACAGCATTTGTTCAGAACAATTTCATAAGATGTTACTGGGCTTGAATTACTTTGTGACTCCTGGAGTTGACCAACAATTATCCTTCCTGAAGCTTTTGGGCCATTTGCCTAAGATAACTTATTGAATAGCACTACATCGAAGTCTAACCCTGCACCAAGTACCCAGTGTTTGGTTTAAACTAGATCACTGGTTGACTATGGAAGAGGTCAGTTATTTTCATTTTCTCTTCAGAATCTTTCTGTGAGAAAATCTTACTATGGAACCTGTCAGAAATTTAAGTCTTTCTGTGGAATGTGTCAGAAATTCCAGTCAAATTTCCAGAAACAGAAAAAGAGTTATACTGTCTCAGTGAAATAAAAACTTGTATTGTATTGTACTGGATTGCATTATATTGTATTGTGTCACATTGTAATGTATTTTTGTTTTGAAACAGGGTCTTATTAAGTTGCTAAATTGCACAGGCTGGACTCAAACTTGAGATGCATCTGCCTCAGCCTCCCAGAGTATTCGGTTACAGGTGTGCACCACCACACCTAGCTGAAATGAAAATTTATGAAGTAAGTCTCTGTTCAGATGTGTTTGAGTTCGAGCTCTAAGTTTGTTCCACAGGACTTTTTGTTCTTTAGCTGTTTCCCTTCATTGGTGATACTCTCACTTATTTGTTATTTATTTTGCTGTGCTAAGAAGTGAACTGCAGGTCTTTGTAGCCCTTTACCTACCTTGACTTCCCAGGTTGCTTGTGTTACAGGTAGGTGCCACTATGCCCAGCCTGGTGACACTCTGAAGCAAGGTGACCCTACCTCCTGCTAGTACTTCCAGGCTTATATGATTTTTGTTGCCAACAATCCCAGCAAAAAAAAAAAAAAATCTTTCTAGATCTTTCCAACCAAAATTCCAGATTTGAGTCTCATAGGACTAGCTTAGTCTCCAACTTTGGGGGTCGGAGGAAGGGGATGCATTGATTGGTCAGGCCTAGACCACATTTCTACTCATGGAAATATGAGGATATGGCTCCCTGTCTGATCACAAATTAAGAAAAGGAAAGGGTAGTTCTACAAGGGAAGATCTGGGCCTAAGACCAGAAGTGGGGCAGCCCCCCACCAGGAAAAGTCAGATAATGTCTGCACCCTCTCACTTTTCCCAGATGGCTACTGTAGGTGGAGAAATCAGGGACTGAGAGACTCCTAGAAAGAAAGGGCAAAAAGCAGCTGGATCAGGCGAGAATGGGCTGGGAAGGGAGAAGCAAACTTTGGCTGCTGAAGAATTACCTAGAGAATTGTTTAGAAATGCAGGTTCTTGATCTTTCAAAAATTCACATTTGAGAGCCAGGGATGATGGCACATGCCCATAATCCCAACACTCAGGAGGCTGAGGCTAGAGGATTGTTGTGAGTTTGAGACCAGGCTGGGCTACAAAGTGAGCTGAAGGCCATCCTGAACTGCATAGCCAGACTCTATCTCAAAAAGATTAAAAAAAAAAAAATCAATAAATTCACATTTGAAACAAATTTACCTAAAAATTGAGATGTGAGTGGAAACCTATGAGTTACATTACAAGAGAAATTGGTTTAGACCCTAGGAAGATAGAGCAGTGTTGAGTATTAAAAGACCTTTCGTAAATCCCAAATAATAGCCAGAGGATATCTTTAAAAGAAATGCAATAAATTTTGTCAGTGGTGTTTTCTGAATTTCTTTCTCTTTCTCTCAGTGATTGTACCTCTTAGAATCTTTTGGGCAGGATGAGGTGGTTAATAAATGCTTTTGGGAGATCAGAGTCTTCATTAAGGTGCCTTGTTGAGGGCAGGCTTCTCCACCACGAAGCATAGGCCTGGAGAGCAGTGAATGTCAGAGCAGACATGCTGTTGCTTGCTATCGAATGCACAAGACTGATCTTGGAAATACAGAGTTTTATTGAAATATGCAGGATTCTAAAAGCTTGAAAGAAAAGAGAAAAAGGGGGGGGGAAAAAGGACACCTTCACATCTACAAAAGTACTACTTAAAAAGTAGAAACCAAGAACTGTTATATGAACTCTCTCTTATCCTCCCTTCTTGCTCTTTTCTGTCCAAGGCGCCACTGGTAGATATCAAAGCACAGGACAATGTAGGGGCCAAAAATCCTTTCTCAAAGTGCTCCTCACAAGGGTGGCAGAGTAGGAACCCCAGGAAACTCACCAAATCTGCTCCACAGAGAGCTGGCTTCTTGAAACTTGAAACTTCCCAAGAGCTATCACTTCAAGGCACAGGGCCTAAGAGGATTAAGGTAAGTGTCCTTCTTAAGAGCCTGAAAAAACAAAGCTTAGATTTTAGCATCACAAAGGAACGTTCATTTATATGGGTTCTCAAGGAGGGGAAATATGTTAAGACTTTAGAATGGGGGGTAGGGGTGAGGGGTACACTGTGCCCAGAAAAGGCAAAGCACCCCTAAGCAAGGGAGGGGACATTCCTGCAAGATAATCCTCTGTTTACAAAGAAATAGGTTGTAATCGAGATTTACTCAAATGAGACAAAGAAGACACCGGCAGCGAAACCTCATTAAGCTGCGTGTACCAAGCAGGGTTTTGTGATTGGATCAAGTCTTGGACGCTACGCACATGCACATGTGCTAGGTAAAAAGGGTGGTGGGGATTATTAAGATAATTAATAGTTAAGTCAATATTGCAAGGTGAACTTGTTCATCTTTCAGACAAAAGCAACTTCTTTCAATAACTTCAGAAATACCTGGCTATATGTTTATAACGGAGCAAACGACAAACTCTCCTCAGATCTCAGTCCCTGAAGAAGTTAGACTAAATCCATAATTCAAAAAAATGAAACTAAACTAAAACTGGAAGCTGTCCACCCATTTGAAAATCCAAAGAAAAAGAAATCTATGAATTTTAGGAAATGTACATGTATGTAAAACTGTGCAATTATCTTATTGTACTGCCCAGATATTTTTCACAATAATTTTTCTAGGCATAATAGAATAGGTAGATTGCCATAAAAATTATGTCTCTTTCACTCTTTTCCCCCTAAGACAAAAATTAATGTGTACATCCTTCACCTTAAAAAAAAACTAGATATGAATTGTACAAAAGGCAAATACAAAAGGTCAATTCTAATCCTACTCAACATCTATGGAAGTCTTTGGTTTGGATTGACTGGGAAGTTGGAATCTAGGAATTGGCCTTTGAGGTGGCTCTTGCACAAAATTCTCCTAAGGCCCAGTCAAGAATGTGGATGGTGGTCAATAGTATGGGGACTCTCAGGTGTGAACCAAGTCTCACCCATCAGAGAAACAGCAGCATCCCTAAGACTTGAAGAGGACTCATTTTGCGAGAGATCTGTGTCAGGCTAGGGAGGTCCTCCATGGTTGGTGTGGTCTCCTTCACTGTAGCTGGAATGGTAAATTCCTAGATTCAAGTTGAAGAGTCTGCAAGCAGAAGAAGAACTTCACAAACCTCTGTAGCCCTTCCACACATCAACCTGCCCCCAACAGAGCAAGGGTTTACACTATAGACTATTCCTCTAAGGTCATTCTACAAATACTGACTGGGTTCCACTTCATAATTCTTCCACCCTCAAGGGTACGTGTTAAAGTTTCTGAACAAAGAGTGTGTGCCTTTCTTATAGCCCACTGAATGTGGGCATTTCCCTAGCCCCAGTGGAAGCATTATTAAATTAAGGTTATACTTTATTGTAGATTGCTTCTTAAAATCAAGGAGATAGGCAAATTACCACCAATTTTCTCATCGAAGTAGTATAACCAAAGCACTCAGAACTGTTTTTGCCATTGCTCCCATCAGAAAGATGGCACGACCTTGAGCTGAACAATTTACACTGTTCCTGTGGTTTAAAAAAGATCTAATAAGAACATTAAGAGAGCTGGGCATGGTAGCATGAGCCTCTAATTCCAGGACTCAGGAAGCTGAGGCAGAGGAAATTTGAAGCTAGCATGGGCCACATAGTGAGACCCTACATAGTGAGACCCCCCAAAAAATTCAAAAGATAAACAACAAAAAAGGAATGGTGATATCAAGAAATTCTTACCAGGGCCAGCCAAATAGCTCAGTGGATTAAAGCATCTGCAAGCATGCACAGGGACCAGTGATTTGATCCAGGGGCCTGCCGTGCTGGCCCCACCCCAGAGGTGTGCTGAGACAGCAACTGGGACTGTGCATGGTGGTTTGGGAGGCAAAATCCCAGGTTTTGGGAGGCTGTACACAGGCAGATCACTATGAGTCCAATATAGTAGTGAGACCTTCAACACCCTGTAGATCCTTCCCTAAAATTAAAAAAAAAAATTCTTATTGATATTTGTAGAACGGGAATTTATGTCTGGAAGTCAGTCTATTAATCTTTGTTTTATACATAGGAGAACTTCAGAATATTAAAATAACCCCCCCATCTGTTTCCATTTTTTGGAATGGTGGTAAGTTAGGACTCTGGCTCTGATATCCCTCCCCTGGAGTTGAGCAGGTAACGGTCAGAGTCCTTGGCAGACTGTCTAAGAAAAAAAGCGAGGAACAGGTACAGTGATACTTTATACACCAAGCACGAAACTCAGATGAGACATCAAGCTTTGCAGGTGTACAGGGTCTCAGGTTGGATTTGCCCAAAACAGCACCTGATGTGGGGATTTAAGAGCAAGCAGCTTATTTTGGAGGGGATCCCAGGAAGGACATGCAAAAGGAACAGAGGACAGCAGTGAAGGGTGCATTATCCAGCAGGTTCCTGGGCTCAGGTCTGCTGATGAGTATAAGAGAAACTTCAGAGATTCCCAAGCCCAGAGTGAGGAAGCTTCCATGCTTAAATATCAATATCCACTTATCACTCTTCAGTAAAGGCTGCTCCCCTGGAGACACTGACTTCTTTGGTGCCTGAACCAAGCCTACAGTAGTATCCAGGAAATGTTCTTAGGTAGAAAGCCTCAGATGTTTGTAGCAAGAAGCCATCAGAATGCTGGGAAAGGTGGGTCCCAGGGAGATGCAGGCACCATCCAAATATACAGAGATTTTGAATTTTCCCTTGGGCAATGCTTTTATTGCTTTCAAGAGGCACTGCGATTTCTAAAACAAGCAATGAATTCTCTATTATCCTCTATCTAGTGGACAAAACCAGGGACATCCAGAGGCCATCTTGATTTTCTCCAGTATTTGATGGAGAGACTCAGGAATTCATGGGAATTCCTCCATGATCTGCTTCAAAAGAGTAGCAAATGGACCAGCAAAACTGGAATGGGTGATATCCCCTGACCAAAGCAGTTCTGTAACGTTACAGTTATTTCAAATCAACCCCAACTCAACCATTTCTAAGGCAAGAGAGTTCATTAAGCCTACTCCAACTGCGAGGACACTGCCTCGGGCTGTTGTGATAAGCAATCTTACAGGATACTTCACAGATTTTGCATTGTGATTAATGATGACCAATGCAAATTTAAAGTTTTGGCATTTCTAGAACAAGTATACTTTTCATCTAGCATCCTTTGCCTTAGAAGAATTGCAAGATGGACAGATGTAAGATGTTCTCTTACTTGTGTTGGTTTCCTACTTCTGCTGAACAAAACCTCACTTCACATGAGGTGTGGTTTTGTGCAATCCCATGACAGCTTGTGCTGTGTGTAAAATGGCCTCATCTTACTACTTCTTTTCTTGAACATTTTCCAGTTTGGCTTGATGCAGTCAAAGGCCAATGGGAAAAAAATCACAATGTTTGAAAACCTTTTCTTCATCTCTGTCAATGGGAGAGATAATCTCAGCCATCAAGACCAACACATATTCCTTCCATGACCTGAATGACACATTAGTATATGTTTTCTTCCCTTCTCCTTGCATTTGAGCACATTACTTCTCCTCCTCCCCATGGATTGGGGGCTGGGGCCTGTGAACATGTTGATGAAGGAGAGCTTGGTAGACATGTCACCAGCAGCAGCCTTGTGCATCTTAGACAATTTTGGCTTGGATTTTGTTTATCTGTGGTTCTTCATGGTATGAATGGTGATTAGCCCTGGGTCTAAGCAGGATATGTGGAGCAGACTTGAGTTATCTCACATGTCAAGTTGCAGCCATTGGAGATAAATAAATGTTCACTGTTTTAAGCTATAGTTTGGAGGTGGTTTGGAATGCAGAATTGTTGTGTCAACACTGGCCAATGCGTTGTTTTATATCAAGTAGTATCCTCTGACCACTCACATTTTCATGGAGGAAAAACTGTTTTACTACAGCTTGATTTAAAACTCTCCCCCATCAAATCTTGAAATGAATAAGAAGCACACTGAAGAAAAATGCATTCTTTTTACTGTGTTTTATGCTCACCCCAGCCCCAACCTATGTTATTTGTGAGCACTGGCCCGCCATTCTGCTCCTCTTTTTTTGGGTTGGCACCAATTAACAATCATTTCAATGTCATCGTCCCCCTGATGTCCTTTGATGTGCACCTTGTCATCAAGTTCCATCTCCCTGTAGTTCTAACCTTATGGCTTCTTCCTCTGCCACAGTTTAATTTGTAATCAAGATTAGGAACTAATGAAATAACACAAGGGTTTTTTTAATAGGGTGATTTGCTTGTTTGTTTTAAAAATGTTAACAATTTGCCATTTTGCCAAATTCATCTGTTTTTCTTCTTATGAGAACTATATCTTCACTATCACAATTTGAAATGAGATGCCTTCTGGACTTGTTGCATACAATTATACCACAACAAAAGAAAGCTGAGGCCATTTCACTTCTCATACGGCTGTAATTATTCCTTAACTATTGGAATACGACATCCCTTAGGAGCTAATTATCGCAAAGCTCTCATCACACATAGGAAACACACAAACAAATCCTTCAAACACAAAGTAAATGTTCAACATTAAAGAGCAGCATCCAGGAAGTCATACCAATCAGCTGGTCCAGCTAATTACTAATCTGATTTTTGGAGTGGTTGCATTAGATAATTATGACGCCTATTCAAAACATGAAAAGCAAAGTTTAATAAAGATCTAGCTGCAAGAAAAAATGTACTAAGAACCATAATACAAAATTTGCATTATTATAAAAAAATTTGCATTGCAATGAAACCTGGGAGAAGTGAGATAGACACTTTTAAAGAGAATACATTTCACTTATCACATGATATATATACATATATGTATATATATGTGTGTGTATATACATATATATTTAATACACTTTATTGTGTATGTCACATTGAAAGGCTATGAAGGTATTATATTGATTATATTGAGACAAGCAGTTCTACTTGAACTCAATTAAGAGACTTAGAATGTGTATTATGAAATGCTTTTTTGAATTAAATAAGATTTGCATTAGACAAATATAGCACATTGAATACTAAGGTATAGATCATATTCTAAAGAAATTAAAATTAAAATCATATGCATAATGTAGTGAGTACCCTACTCACTCTTAAATATATTTCAATATCAACATATGCAATTCTTTCTTATATTTTAAGTAGTTACAATGCTAATAAAGACTCATTCACTGTTGGTGAAAATGCATATTGGTACAACCTTTTCAGAGAGCAATAAAAATAATGAGACGTACACACTGTTCGACTTGGACATTTACTTTGTCAAATTTTTACCTTACAGATAGATTTGTATTATATTTGTGTTTGAACGTAATGTGTCAGGTTGTTCACTACAGCATGGGAAGAGAAAGAAAATGAAAATAAAGGGGCAGGGGAGATGGCTCAGTGTAATAAACGCTTCACTGGCAAGGGCAAGGGCCTGAGTTCAATCTCCGGTTCTGCCAAAAAAGAAAAAAAAAATGAAAATAATAAATAAATGAATAAATTAATAATCTAATTGCCAATTAATGAGAGGCTGTTTTAAATCCTTAAATCCATACAAAAAATGAGGCAACTTCTGATTGGAGGGAAGGAGAGAGGGAGGGAGAGAGGAAAGGAGGGGGAAGGGAGGGAGGGAGAGAGAGAGAGACTCTGCCTTGTTACGCAGATATATAAGGTACATTAGATGCAAAACTAACACATATGGTATGGTCTCATTTTTTTAATCTAAAAAATTTGTTTACATGAAAAAAATTTGTTTACATGGCCCAAGATAAATGTATATGCAAGTATGTTCCATAGGAATATATGTATGCATCTACAGAAGTATATGGGTTTGTCATTCAAATATTTTGTAAGCAACGTGTTGTTAGGCTTGCCATTGTATAAATGTTATATATTATGCTTACACAAATCTACTATGCAGGTAGGATATGTGTCATAGCCTATTGCTCCTAGGCTACAAATCTATGCAGTGAGTTACAATGTTAAATACAGTAGGCAATGATAACACAAATATATGGATTTGTGTGTCTAAACATATTCCAGCAAGTTGGTTTACATCAGCCTCTTTGAAAACATGTGAGTAGTGCATTGTGCTAGGATATCACAGCACACTAGGGGTTTTTCAGGTCCATTATGATCTTTGAATTTTTAAAAATTATCTTATTAGTACATCTTTGCAGATTGCATTCTCCATGGGGAATTGGTGCATGAACAAAACTTCTTAATGTTGTTTGCATCACTCCTTTCTCTGGTTCCATTTCCATCATATCCTGTGGGGCCACCATCATATATGCTGTTCATTTTGATGGAAAATATTTCAGCATGGCATATGACTATGTTTGATCTTGGAGGGATATCAACAGATGATATATAGGTAGATAGTTGGATAGATATATTATTTGTTTTAGAAGGACACATAAGAAGCTATTACGTGTCCACACGTAATAGTCTTTGGGGCTGTGGTGCCAATCAACAGTGAAAGTGATTAGAAACAATACTTGAACAAACAAGCTATCTATCGTTAAGGCAATGCCAATGGTTGGCTATGAGGTGCGGTTGACCTACCTCTACCCCAACAGTCCAATTCAGTCTCCATGGCTTCATATATCATATACATGCTAGTGACTGCTAACAGCACGTCTCCAACCCTAGTCTTGCCGCCACTGCCATTCTTGCATTCTCCCTGCCGCCAGCATTCTCACCTGAACATCGTGGTAGGGATGACTGACCGTCCATGACACTGGCACTGACCACCACAGAACACATATATCCAGGGAGTCACTCAACCATGGCAACCATCTAACTGGGCCAAGTTACTAATTCTTTCCCACAGTGTCTTTCCCACTTTCCTTTCTGCCCTGTGTGCATGCCATATAGCCTTCGTGGAAGTTGGAGCCACATGAGGAAAGAAGCCTGGTCCTTGATTCACAATGTGCAAGTCCCATCATTAAACATGCATCCCTGTGCTGGCTTATTACCTGTGAACAATAAGCTTACTGTAAGTCATAGAAATACTGAGATTCATGTTATAGTAGCTGGTGTCATTCTAACTAGTAAGTATCTCTAATACTCATTTAAAACTTCTTCAAAACAAAAGCTTTTCATTTTCCCCTTCTGTCCTTCTTTCCCACTGCCCTTATCTCAGAAAATGATACCCTATCTATTTTTCAAGTCACCAATTTTATCATCTATTTTTATTTCATTTATATTGAGTACCAATCCATGAGCAAATATTTTAAAAATATACCCCTAACATGGTCATTTTACTGGCTCCACAGCTGACTAATTTAGGTCACCACCTTTGTTCACCTGGGCTAGTACAAAACCTTTCTTTTCTTTTTTCCAGTACTTTGCATTGAACTACATACTCAGACCCCCCTCCTCTGCTTTTTTACTTTCAGACAGGAACTCAGTAAGGAACTAGATTGCTTCAGACCATGCCCAAATTTTTAGACACTCTTAGAGTGCTGAGATTTTAGCACCCCCATGCCCAGCAGTAGCTTTCTTAACTGGTCTCCATTTTCATTCAATCCTTATCCTTCCCTATTTTCTATATGAACACCAAGGTAGTATTTTGAAAAAAAAAAAGCCAGATCATGTTTCTTCCATTGACAAAATCCATGCAATTTTCCCCATGTTTAAAATTAAATCTAAGTTTAAACATCCTAGTTCAAGGTCTAGGTGTGCATGGTCTGCTGCACAATTCACTGTCCACATTCACCTTCCACATATCTTTCTGCCTCCACTGTACCTTTCTCTCTGTTTCATGCATGGGGAACAAAGTCCCTTCTCTTGTAATGTGTTGCTTCTTGACCTTGGTTTGGTCTTTCTTTAGAACTGTACGAAGTTCTCTGCGAATGCCTACCTAAGGTAGCGACCTCCTCATGCCTTCCTCTCTTGCTCCACTTTCTTTATCATCACGTCATCATCTACCTAATATACCAACTATCTGCTTATTTGGTTATTTTTATTTCTCTATTGTTCCTGGTTGCAAGAACCCACTTGTTTTCATTGCTCATTCCCCACAATGGCACCTCATACACGAAAGACATTCAGTAAATGTTAAGCATTGACTTCTTTTCTGCATGTTCTTTCACAGTTCTTACCTAGTGCGGACTGTCTTCCTGATACCTGCATTTAGGAAAGAGGACTCAGGTAGACACAGATAATATTAGTTGACAGAGTTTCCTGCTCAGTCTGTAGACATTTTCCTATTGTCTACTGAAGTTCAAGTTTACTCAAGAGAACTCAGGTCTGCTAGAATCTCATCCAGTCTGCTTTTTCTGTATGGATGCTTATGGTCTTTTGAGTCAAGGTATGGTCTAGTTATAGTCCCTCTCCTCTATGGCTTTGCTAGAAATGTGATGAGTTGTTCAGATGGACAAACTCAGGCCTTTTCAGCCCAGGAACTGTATCTGCAGTGAGTCTGAAATCACTCTTTTTACTTCAGCTTTCTTTCTTGCTCAGGGACAGAAGCAACCCTTAGGTCAGACCACATTGTCAGCTTCCTTACTGTCTCGTTGTTTAAAGTTCTGGGATGCTGTTCAAGAGCTCTTCAAGATTTTCTATTGTTTTGTTTCTTCTTCACTCATTCTATTTCCATTCCTTAGCTTAACCTTTCCTTGCTTTTACTGTAGATCTTCATTTCATTTGGGGCTTTTAATTTGCTTACAGTTCCTTGCACTTTCTCCATGTATAGAACTCTTGTTTATATCTGCCTTATGGATTTCAAATTCTTCTTTGAAAAAATCAGTTTCTCTTTTGTCTTCTATAGAGAATGCTAACTAGCATCCTTATTTTCTTTTCTATTTTCTGCAATGAATCATTTTCAAAGAGCTACTCTTCTGTTGAGTCTTTCAAACAACTATTCTAAGGTGGTTCCTCACGTATGTTGTGTTTTCTCCCCTTTTGCTCTTTCTTGATGAAAGAGAGTTCTAACTACATCAGGCTTTTGCCATCAGACAGACTGCCTCAGACAGCAGTGTTCATGCTGAGGAGGAGCAGGTGCCAAGGTTCTGAGAAGACACAGAGCTTCAACACTGGAAGGGTTTAGGGAAAGGTGAACGATGTGCTTGATTGCATTATTTTATTCTGGTGACATAACACAGATGAGGTCCTGACTATGTTTCTCGATCCAATTCCATCAATTTTGTAAGAAGTAGATTCCTAACTTTAGTTTATAAAGAATGTAACTTTTGTTTTCTACCATACCCTTCATCAAATATGTCTTTCGCAGTTTTGCATTATCCAAAATTTATTTCTGAGATGAATCTGGCTTTTATTTCAAAGATTGATGGCTGGAAAAAATTTATTTTCTATGGTAGATGATGGACCTTACCAAAGACTCTAATTATTGCTAATTACCAGACTGTAAACATTACTGTAAATTAGAAGCCTTGTGAAAATGGATATTGATTTCAATTAGCAGTCTCCTTCACCTCCTGATTTTCAAAGGCCTGAAACTATACAAGTAAGATATCATTGACATTAGAAAGCTAAGAGTTCTTTCTAAACCATATCTAGTTCTTTAGCAACCTGAATGGAAATTTCCAGGTGGTTGCAATTTCGTATCTTTAATTAAGTTCTCTGTCTAGTGTCCCATATACATTCATTGAATACCTGCTATGTACTGCAGAAATGAAGCAGACAAACTTTCCCTACACTTTTCTATCCCTTGGTATACACGTAAATTAGTTCCAGGACTCCTGAGAGCTACCAAAATCTACACATGTTCAAGTCCCTTATATAAAATGGTACAGAGTAGGAAAATGGATGCACTTGGAAAATATAATATTGAGTGAAATAAATCAGACACTCAAGTTGAAACGCAGTACAATATCTCTTATTTGAGGAAGGCAAAGTATAGTACAGACAAAGAGGAAGATGAATGAGGGATAGAAGGTAATAAGGGAGTAGGTCTTTTGCAAACAGAAAGAGGTCCGGAATATCAAGGGGGAAGGTTGAAGCGGAGGGGAAGAGGATGTAAGAGGATTTGAGCTATCCACATGTGGGAACCGAGTGCCCACCGTGAATGTGAACATGTCATAAGCATGAACTGAGAGTAAGAGTACCAGGAACGAAGGGCATCTAGAGACAGAGGGAAGCAGGGGGTGGGAAAGGGATGAAAAGGAGAAACCAGCCGTGCCATGTACATGTGCCTCATCCCTAAGAAAACATGAATTTCATGCTCTGCAGACATGTACAGTACTAGCGAAAGAAAAAAAAACCTAAAAAAGATGAAATGGCCTAGTATTTGCACATAACCTATGCACAGCCTTCTGTAGAATTTAATGGGTCTCTGCACTCCCTATACAACCTAATATGATGCAAATTCTATGGAAATAATTGTTACACTGTTTGGAGAATAATGGCAAGGAAAAAAGTCTGCTCCTGTCCAATACCAAGGGAATATTTTGAGTATTTTCACTCCTAGGTTAGCTGAAGCTGTGGGTGTAGAACACCTTGGTACAGAAGGTCAACCATGATCATGCACAGAGGGACCAAAGCCAGAGAAGAGGGAGTCTGAAGGGCACCTTGACCACACGGCCTCCTCCTGCTTCAGCCTTTCTGGCTCTTCTTTGCTCTAGCTCTTTCTTTATCTCTCTTTTTGACTCTAGCTCTTTCTTTCCCTTCATAACCAAGTTTTTCATGAGTTGTACCATTCACCTCATGATCACCTGCAAGCTTCCTCCTTCCCCAGAGCGTGTGGCTGGCTTAGCGTGGGCTCCGGAGCTCTTCCAGTTTGAACTTCTGCGGATGTGCTCAACTCCCATGCTTTGGACCTTCTGGAGCTCAGTCCTCACCGGCCCCTAGAACACCTCCAGAAACCTGAAATAATCCCTTCCACACTTCTTGCTGTGTCCCTAACTTGTGACTGGACCCTCAGCTGCCTCTAGCTCCAGCCAGAGGCACAGGAGTCATCTGCGGCCGCATGCTCTTATACACCTTTGCCTGCCCTGTTGATCCTGTTGTCTCGGTCTTTTGACTGGCATTTCCTCTCTACTTACATACTTACTGCCCAATCTTAGTCATGGTCACTCCCTGCCCCATCTGGCAAGTTTAACAGCCTCCTTGTTATCCCCCTGCTGTCAGCTTTAGGCGTCTCAGCCCCATCACTGACCTGTGCAACCAAAATCATGTAGCTAAAGCACAGATGGGCCCATGCCACTCCTCGGTGTCACAGTGACCACTGGTTTCCCCAGCACCACACCTGTCAGATGCGCTCAGGCTCTCAGATGCCTCACAAGCCCTTCATGATCTGTCCAGCCTGTCTCTCAGCCTTGACCTCTCTGCCATTGGGATACTCTTACGGAAGTGATTGTAAGTCCTCGCCCTTTGTCAAGCTAGGCTTTTGAATATATTATAGCCTCTGACTGAAATTTGCCCACCCTTTACACACACACACACACACACACACACTCACACACACACATCACCACCACCAAACAAAGCCTGACTTGGCTGAATTACACCAATGATTAAATATAAACTACTTATATTTTTCCAAAGAGCCCTGTATCCCTATGTGACCAAGACATTGCATATTGTGTGTTTCTAGTCTCTCGAATTAATGATACAAGCCCATACCATACTCTAAATAAACTCAGTTTTTCTGGATAATTCAGAGATATTTTTCAGGCATCAACTCATGGGCCCACCATCTTCAAGCTGCTGCAGCACAGGGATCACTTCTACTGAAATTGTCTTTTAACTCAAGTCTCTCCCATGTTGGCAATAAGCCATCCCTGGCGCTCTTAGAATAGGCCTGCTTTTAGTACGGTAAGCCCCATGTGCTGAGAAACCCCCCAGGCAGACAGAGTTAGTGGGTTATTCTTCCTTCTCTTCAGACTCTGAGCTCATCAAAGGAACAGACTGAGCATAAGACGCAGCACAGGATGTGGGGAAATTGGGTATAATTAAACAGAAGAAGGAGAAGCATGAAAGTAGTTACACGGGCACATGCACAGAGGGAAGTATCCATTTTGTTCTTGGTCATGGTACTATTTTTAATCTCATCAAAATATATAATAAGGTTGGAAACTTTCCTGAATAAAAAGTTAGCAAATGTCATACTGTAAAATGTCAAACTTTGGAAAGAACTATTTATGCAATAACCATTTTTTAACCATTGGTTGTGCACTGGTCACAGTGTGAATGTTTGGTCATAGGAGTTCCAAGAAAAATCAGATAGTGATTTCTCCTAAAGAAGCCTATAAAGCGTTTGCCTGGCAAACACAAGGGCCTGAGTTTAATTGGGGCCAGATAAATGGCTTAGTGGAGTAAGCCTGGCAAGTGCAAGAGCCTAAGTTCAATCCCCAGTTCCACCAAAAAAAAAAAAAAAAAAAAAAAGAAGCTTATAGTTGAAAAATGGCAGTAATAACACATGCCAGTTTATTTGTTATACAAGAACAAGGACAGAAAAACAGCTATGGCACTTAAAAATATAACCAGCTCATGTATGTCTAAGACAAATGAGCAAAGGCTTCTGGGAATAAGTGGTATCTGGGCTATCGTTAGGTATACAAGCTAGAAGGTGCTCAAGGCATGAGGGGTTCATCATCAAGGTTTTCCCAGAGGCAGGACGATTTGCCTGTGTCTGCATAACAAACCCTTGCATGTGGCTTCAGAATAATATGATGTACTCATTTTCTATCACTGTGTGACCAGTGGACACAAACCCAATTACTTATAGTCGTTTACTATTTTAGTTTCCATGGGGGAGATATCTCCACTCTCCACTCTCAGCTCCTGCAGTCCACTCTGAGATGCTTAGCTTGGCTACTTGCCCTTTAGACCCTTCTACATCAGAGCTTACTCCTTCTGGCCAGGGGAGGATCTCTCTCTCTCTCTCTCTCTCTCTCTCTCTCTCTCTGATGTTAAGAGGCCCCAACTCCCTTGTTGAATTCTCCTCTAATTCAGTCAGGCCCTCCCAGTATAACTTTCTTTGACTGGCTCCAAGTCAACTGATAACTAGTTCACAGTTCAGTCATAGCCATAGATACCTCTTACACTGAAGTAGAGGAGAGGGGAACAAGGGAGTGTGTTTCAGAGAGCAGGAAACTTGAGAGCAAAAGAATTTTGCTCACCGCAACAGAGCTTAGCACGATGTTGGTCCAGTGCTGCGCAAGGGTCGGATGGCGGAAGCATTCCTTATGCACGCATAGGGAGCACAGTGAGAACAAGAGAATGGTGTCTATCAGAACCCTATAATTACAGATGTTATTTCATGAGTGTGTAAAAATTGGAACATTTTAGAGCGTGGGTGGCAACTTGGTTGCATGTGTTGTGATCAAGCATTCATAACTACCTGGAGAGGGTGAGGCCATTTCTGGGCACAGGGGGAGCGGTGCTAGGATCTGTTCACAATGCTAATGGTGATGAGTTGCGGCACCAGATCTGTGAACCGACCATCCTTGTACTTAATAGTTCAGACCTTGTTCCTCTGGAAAAGAAAATAACAAGTCTGTTTTCCAGGACTTTGTGGTTTAATCTATCATCTTACAAAGAGGATCAAAATAGCAAACATTAATAAGATTTTCAAGCCTTTACCAAATGTCAGGAGCTAGAATAAAATACAAATAAATTAATCCACGGGGAACCTTTTCAATTCATTTCACTTTCCCAGTAAAAACACAGCACCAAAACCTGGGGATTCTAGCAACCCTTTGGAAACAAGAGAACAGGTCTGCTCAGCAGAGAAAGCCAATAGACTTGCTTTAAACTCTTGTGATGCACGTCAATGATGCATGAAAATGTGTGTGAGTTGGTGACAAGAGAGTTCAACTTCTTGTAGAAGGTCTGAGTCCCAGAGAGAAGCATATGCAAGACCAAGTGTAGCCATGAAGGTGGGAGAGGAGGGTGCTGTGACAATACAGCACACACTGCCTACACTCTCTACATCTCCGCCTCCCACAGGTGATGGGAACAGCTTTAAGTTCTCTGATTAAAGGTCAAGGAGAAAAACTTGATAACTTTCATAGGCATTGTTTCTTCTATGCCCCAAAGATTTGCTACCCTGGGTACCTGTTACTATTCAAAGAGAATGCTTAAAGGCCTAGGTTGAAGACCAGGGATGTAGCTCAGTGGCATAAGCACCTGCCTAGCAAGTATGCGGTCTTGAGTTCGATCCCTGGTACCAAATAAAAAGCCTAGATTGATATTTTGTTTTGTCCTTCAGTGAATATAAAAGAGTATATGAGCATCAGGCCTCTGACTTTCCTTCCTACACAAGGAATAATACAGAGAACACAGATCTATGTGGTCTCTAACCTTATAGGGCCAAGCAAGGTAGGAGAGCTGCAAGACATGAGAGTAGGAGGCAGTGTTTTAGGGGTGTGAAGAGGCCCCAGGAGGGGCACAGACATGGGGCTCTGTCAGCAGCCATTTTGAGGGCGAGGCTCCACGGCCAAGCTTCTTTCTCTGAGGCTGTAGAGTGAAAGCTGCTGAGGACTCCTAATCCTGGTGCAAGTTTGTCTCAGAGAGAGAAGAAGACCCAGCCCTAGCCCAGGGGGACAGAGGGGAAGTGGAGCTGGGAGCTTAGAGCTGAGACATCAGAGTCACACACAGAGAGCATCCAGATGGCCAGTCCAGGTTGAGTGCTGCAAGTAGCTGCAGGCTGGACATTCATACTCAGGAGGAGCGCGTAGAGCAAGTGAGAGCCTGGACACTGCCCGTCTGTCTTGAGTTCAGATCTGACCCTGGAACTTACCAGCTGTGTGATCGTGGGCAAGGTACGGAATGTCTCTGCACCTTCCTTTCCCAAGAGAAGGTAAGAAAAGAGGGATAGAACACAACTTACCTTGTCAGGTCTTGCTGAGGATTACAAGCATAAAATAGGTGACACAGCATGGACTACAGTCACGTCCATTATCACTCTTGATATTACAGACTCACAAAGCGATAACTGAATCCCTTGGGTCAGATATGTTTTGTAATTCAGAATTGTTCAGCTTTTAGAAAAGCAATGTGGCACACATATCATTTATATATAAAAAAACTCAGCAGGATATGAGACTACATTCTGTAACCAAATACATGAATATTTATGCAGTGAAATGTATGAATATTTAGATCAAATAAAAACCATAAATAGCTTTATGTCAGTTGAGGTCAGGTGTGGTAACCATGTAATAAAAATAAAAGCCCAAAAAGCAAAACAAACAAACCAATGAAAACAGAAACAAAACCCTTAGAATTTCTAGAGCTCTGGGGACTTGGGAAATGTATATAGTACCTACTGATGTTCTACTCCTAGCAGTGATTAGAAGTTGGCTTGAGTGTGTCAGGCCAGGAATAAGAGACCAGACAGGTCTTCTGCAGCCCAGCTGGTCAGGAAAGGCTGAGTAGAGGAGGCAGACGTGGAGCTGAGCCTCTCAGGATTGACAGTTTCCCAAAGGTAGGACTCGGGTGGCAGGACAAAGTGGTGACAGTGCACAGGAGAAGGGGTCCAAGGCGGCCTGATAGAAGACTGTCAGGATGTTGCTGGCACTGGACTGTAAAGAGCTCTGAATGCCAGGACGAAAATATTGGTTTTGTGTAGAATGTGACAGATTGGTTATACCAGGATGGAACTCAGCTTCTCAGACCATTTCTGCCTCTCATACAGAGCAGGCCTGGCCTTGGAGGAGATGGCCTGGAGCTCTGTCTCCACACAGGTGGACGGGTGTCTTGCTCCAGAAGGCCCTGTACTTCACCTCTGAAATTTTTCTCAGCACCACCATCTCCACTGAGACACATCACCAGGTCAGATGCTCCTCGGTGCCCCCACTCACATCTCCTTGGCACTTACACGCAGCAGGGGACAGTGCCACAGAGGACACCTACAGTTCTCCACTGTAGCTTCATCCATGTGCCCAGAGCAAGCCGGAGGCGCAAAACAGTGAGGCTTTTAGAAGGAACTCTGGCCCAGTGATGGACAGGACACTGGGGGCAAATACTTCATTTCCTTTACCCATTGTTTGGGATGATGTATGTGCCATTCTCCCTCATACTCTCTGGTGCTTCTGAGCATTTCCCAGGGAAAATGGATCATGGATACCCTCAGCAGTAACCTTCAATGTGGCCTGTGTCGGCTGCCCACTCTTTCCCCTGCATCCTTGTGTCTTGGGATCAACCCCACCCCCAAACTAGTTGCCTTGAATCTTTGACGCAGCTCCTGCTTCTTCAGGAACACAAACTGAGTCACCTTGGTCACATGGGGGGCTGTCCCCTAACCAGACTCATCCACGCCCATTTCCTGTTTCCTCCAGAAGATGCCAAGCTCCTTGCAGCAACTTTGAATTCGTCCACAAATCCTCATGGTGCACCACTGAAGGAGGAACCCCACACAGGTTCTTGGGGCTGACTTGGGAAACTGGGTAAGGTCTAAATTCTTGTAGGAGCCAATGGCTACCAGTGGCTTCAACAGTTACAACACAGCTTCCTTAGACATTGTTCACTCTTACTCATTAGCTTAAAAATCTAGAGCAAGTTATGTATTGTATCTGAGACTTGCTCTCTATGTTTGTAAATCAAGGATAATAAAATTTGTCCCATAGATTTTGTGTAGATATTAAATAAAAATTTACATGTGAAGCAGTGGTGTACTTTATTTTGTGGCTCCTTGTGTCACTGGTGTACTTATCCCCATTCTTTTCTGAATATCTGAATTTCTTTCCTCTTGTCTGTCCACAACTAATTCCTCACAGTCATGCTTTTGAGTATCTCTTACATACTCACTGAATTGAGGTCAAGGCTTTGTGTAGGAGTCAGTGTTCATTAGAGAAACAGATTTAGCATAAGATATACAACTACAAAAGGATTTGTAAGGTAGGCTCACAGCAGCTGCCTGCAGAATCAGGCGTGGAAAAGTGCAAAAGGGCTGTTTGTGTGATGGAGATCCGAAGGAGCCAAGCTAAGGTCAGGGGCTGGAGCTCCCTGTAGTATCCTGGGTAAGTCCACATCAGGAGGCCAGAGGGTCTCTGTGGGCAAGCTGAACCATCTGTGCTGGCTGTCCAAGGTGAAAGTGAAGACTGGAGCTCCCCCAAAGAAACAGCCGCAAATCTCACTCGCACTCTCCTTCCTATTGCACTGAGGGTACAAGGGATGGCTGGCCCCACCCACAGTGGGGTGGGTCTTCCATCTCAGGAAATCCATCCAGCTACACCCAGAGCTCTACTTATCCAATCAGCTGGGCATTAGTCACTCCAGCTGACACAACAGTTAACTGGCACTTCATGTACCTATGATCTTCTACTTTCTGTCTTCTAAGTAGAAAATCACCATTGTTACATTGACTGTTGACATTTTCCCCATTTTTTCGTCACCAGCCTCAATATAGATCCAGGTACACACATGAACATACCTAAGCAGCCTTATCCTTCTCAGTGTACTATCTAAGCTGTTTCCTTTTTTTTTTTTTCTTTTTTTCGGAACCAGGGATTGAACTCAGGCCCTTGTACTTGGCAGGGAAGCTCTTATTCTACTGAACCATCTCCCCGACCACCAGCTGTCTCCTTCTACAGTTGCCATGTGGACATCCACTGAGCACTGCCACACAATTATCTGAGAAAACATACATGGCAACATAGAGCAAGAAGCTTCCTATGGCTTCCTAGGAGAGCTGGGTCTTGTCACTCTGTCAATGCCATCAGGTGTTTCCTGAGGCATCACGGTATGTGCTGCCCTGGTCTGGATCCTTGTACATATTTGAAATAACTCAAGTAAAGTTCATAACCATATTGTTCATCAAAATCATACTGTGAAGGGGCGGGGGTGCATCGGTGGGGAAAAAAAAGATCATACTGTGGAGCAAACAAACTTAAAGCAAGTGACACAATCAAGAAACTTGTGGTACTGAAGTGAGTGAGTGAGTGTGTGTGTGTGTGTGTGTGTGTATACACTTTGTCTTTTTGAGTCCATTCTTTTTTTCTTTTTAATTTTATATATTTGATATAGGGTCTCACTAAGCAACTTGGACTCCCAGTGATCCTCCTGTTTCAGCCTCCCCAGTGCTGGGATTATTACAGGTGTGTGCCACTACCCCCAGTTTTGGTGGCTGGGACCAGCATAGCATGTGGTAGCGGGGATCGAACTCTGGTCCTTGCACTTGCCAGGCAGGTGTTTAGACCACCAAGCTGTCTCCCTGGCTCCCTTAAGTCCATTCTTAAGGAAGAATCTAGAGACAGAAGTTGTTTTGCTAGAAAAGAAAGAGTCAAAATACTAGTTTCTGGTTCTCTAGGCCCAGGAGAGAACTTGATCGCGTTGAACGTCTCAGTTCCCTCTGAGTCTCAGTTTCCCTATCTATAGCAGGAAGTAAGAGCATATGCTTCCTACAGGTTCATTTTTGAGCTTAGAAAGTTCAATTAAAGGAAAATCAGAGTACAGAAAAAAAAATAGACCATGTATTCTCATGTTTTTCTTTTTAAAACATAGAACTGAAAAACGATTTATTAAAAGATGTCTGTGCTATTACCCCCATGGTGTTTTCTTTATGAACTGGGGTAAGGAGAAGGAATTTATTTGAAAATCAATAGACTACAATATTTACAGTTCTACTGTATGTGCTAGTTTAAATTTGACATTTTGAATGGGGTAAAAACAAATGCATCAGAATTTGACCAAGGATACATTCATATGTCAGTTTAATGCTCCAGCTGTTTAATCAAAATATGAATAAAAGGTCTAAAACTCAACAAGCAAAAATATCATAGTTGTGGGATTCGGCATTTGCTTCCCCATTGTCAGCCAATTACTGTGTAATTTTTCCCTGTGACTGAATAGCTAACTGTTGGCAAATAATGAAAAGGCAATTACAGCCACGCTTTGTTCCTATTACTCCCTTCATTTTATTCCGGCTATAATTATTGTCAGAGCTGGAGGTTTACTGTACCATGGAAGCAGCACCGGGAGAGAAAATGGAATGGGCTGGTGCATGGAAAATTGCAAATGTCACAGCTACCTTCATCGGCACTGTTGGACTTCGGAGATTAAAAAAAAAATCAGAGGAGAAAGCTCTCCATGTGGGTTTTACAAATGCTCTACCTCAAGCTGTCGTGGTGACTGGGGACGCAAGGCCGAGGGTGAGGGTGGGGGCAAGCAAGGAAACGGGCATGGTGTTTGTTCTTTTTGTGTGTGCGTGATTCCCAAAGGGCTGGGCATTTTCACCACAGCCTGCCTGAAACCAACTCGGAGAGCTCTTCCTTCAGCCTTTGCTCCTCATTAACGGTCTGCATGCTGTTTCCTAATGGGGAGTGGCATATAAATGATGCATTTTATGGGGTTTGATCTTTCTTCAGAGAGGAAATATGCCACATATGGACAGATGTCAGAAAAGGAAAATGACAATCATGCCCTCTTTGTGCAGTTGCTCAGACCTATTTTTAGAAGTTGACTTTTACAGACCACATCTAATATGACTTCATTTTTTAAACTTTATATTTATAAGACCAAAGATAAATACATTGCAATATTTTTCTCTTTTATTTACAATCAACATTTCTTAACTACTTTCTAGGTGCAAGATCCTTAATGTGATTTGAGGAATCAAAAATAAATGAGACATGGTCCCTACTCATAAAAGGTTCAGTTTTGAGCTATTTTCACATCTAAATAAATATATTTCTGCATGCAGAAAAACTTAACATAGCTAAAGGTGTATAAAACTATGTCCTTGAGGATATGAATTCAAATTTCATCTCTACCACTTACATGCTATTTTTCAAAAATGTATCAGTAAGCTACTACTGTGTAACAACCACTTTTCCAACTCTTGATTTTTACTTAAACCATATATAATTAAAATTTATGTATCTCCAATTCCAGTGTGACAGTCTACTCCAGGTTGGGCTTGGCTAGGCCAGCATAGTTAATTGGGATTGCAACAAACATGTTTCATCTTCCTCCCTGGCCGACCTGGGTTTCCCTTCTTGACAATGTCTGGAGACCAAGAGAACAAGGAAAATGCACGGGATATGCACCAAGCAATTCCCAGCCTCAGTGTTATCATGTCTGCTAACCTCATTGGCCAAAGAAGGTCAACACTGTGAGACACAAAATCAAGGGTCAGGGAATACCCTCTACATTTTAATGGGAGAAATTTCTCAGGTATGTGACAGAGTGAAACAGAAGTGAATACTCTGAGGACATTAGTACAAACAATGTACAAAATGTTTAAAATTCTGTACAACTTCTTTGTCTATAAAATGACAACTCACCTTATCTGGTTGAAGATCTCATTGGAAGGCTCAAAGGAAATAAAGAATGTGAAAATACTTTACGAATTTTTAAGAAAGATAGCTATATACATTTATATGGTTCTTACTGTTTTCTACAACAAAAATATTATAGTTTTTCTTTCCAGACCCAAATAGATAGTTTCTATAAAATTCAAATTTCTATATGTTGAGGCATCAGGTATTTAATTTATCAGAGGAATTGAAAACAGAGAATGGAAATTACATACTTGTAGAGTCCATTATTCTTTCTTGTTTTATTTGTAAAATGGGTCACTTCTCTAAACCCTGATCTGATTTGAGGACTCACAGAATTGCAAAGCTATTGTTCTTGATTCCTGTGGCAGCTAGCCACAACACTCCCCTGGGCTTAAGATAGAAGAAGAGAACACTTACAGGCTAACATCAGTCCTTTTGGCAACCACTACCCATGGATTATTTCCACAGCAAAAGCAAATCAGAATTAGGAGGGGTTAGTTAGTCATAAATAAATAAGCAATACATAGTCAGAAGGATAGGAGCAGGGCAGATGAATAAACCTGAAGATGCAGGTATATTAAAAAAAAAGACAGACCTCAGACAGTCAGGCAGGTAAGTTTAAATTGTTGATCTCCCATTTACTTAATGATATAACTTCTTAGAATTTCTATTTTCTTTTTAGAAATTCAGGCCTTAGTAGCTGATTTGTTGTTGTGTAAAATATAAAACTACTAGCATAACATCCAATATACAAAATATATTATTTCTCTGATATGTTAATATACAACACACACACACACACACACACGAAATCCATGGAAAAACAGCATATAAAAAAGCCAAGTTTAATGGAAACTACAAATGCAATTATGAGATGAAAAATAGCCAGTCAAATCTAACTGTACATTTTGAAATTAACACATATGATCAAAATTAGGATGTATCCCAGGAATATTAAAAATTCAATATAAGAAAAATTAAACACGATCGAACAAACTATGTTAAGAAATTGATAGAGAACAATGGCATGACTATCTTAATAGAGATACAAATTTTTATTATCATTTGTCAAAAGCATAGTAGAGAACTGCCACAATCTTCTAGAGATGCGGGATAAAATGCCTTAATTGAGGAACTCTGTGTCTGCTGTAGAGAAAAATGCATTTAAAAAAAATACAAAATAGTAAAAAACAAAAACAACATTAAAAGTGATTCAAAATTTCACTAAACAAAGTCATAGTAATTCAACAATGGTTGCTGTATTGCATGATGCTATCTTCAAATTGTTTAGGTTACCAGAGAGAAATGTGCAAAATTGGTTTCAGAAAATAAAACAAAACAACAAAGAGCATTCTCCATTTACGAACTTTGTGTTTTATTTTAAAAACAGTGGCAGTCAATAGGCCTTTATGTTAGCAATAACAAACTAGAAAATAAAAATGAGAAATCCTTATTATGGCAAGCAAAACTGTAGGGCACTACCAGTGTAAAAGATTTCTGTCATGCTCGATACATTGTGTCAACCTGAGGAGTCCAGAAATTTAACTAAGTGACTCAGCAGGGAGCTGGGTCTTTACTTTGTAACATCCTCATGGTGTGCAAGAAGAAGACATGGGGATTACATGAGTGAGTGCTACACCTGCTCTGGAAGGGAGTAACCTACATACAATAGAAGTAGGAAGAAAAGAGGCTTGTCTCCCTGCCCCCTTTTGCTTTTGTTGCTTTTTCTGTCTTCCACCACCTTGAACTATTGGCCCTGTGCCAGGCCACCCTGTCTTGGAGCCAGCTGACTATGGACTGAAACCTCCACCAACTGTGAGTGAAATAAACCTTTCCTTCCTTATATTTGGGTGTCAGATATTTTGTCTCAGCAATGAGAGAAAAGTAACTAAGACAATTTCTAGGGAAACAAAAAGGTAAAAACATTTGTAAAGGGCATGAAAGCATACTCAAATTCAGGAAGAGACATACCATGTTCACAGATGGAATGGCTGAATGATATAAAGATATAAATATTCCCAAATCAGTCCATATATTCAATTCAATTTCTGTCAACAACTGAGCAGGTCTTTGCATTTCATTGCTTCTAACAGAAATAGCATCATCAATGGGGGCAGAAAATCCAGATAGTTTGGTACATGGAAAAGCTGACTCACAACATGGAAAAGAAGTTGAATTGCAGCTTAAAACATATATAAAATATGAGGACCTGATTAATAAGGTAAATTAAAGACAGACTTATGAATAACAACACTTAAAAACAGAATAAATGAAATGAGTGTTTTTATTACCTAAGAGTAAATGATGATTACTTAGTTGAGATTCAAATAAAAAAATAATGTTGGGGGTTTGGGGAGGGGGATTAAAAGGATACAAACAAAGTGTTTCCTAATAAGGGGAAACAAAAATGTCTAGGTTGTATATTGTTTGCTAGTCATCAGAGAAATAAAAACTGAAAGAATATCCTGGGTGGTGCTTTTTATACTGATAAAATTGGAGGAAAAAGATAAACCACCAGATAACACTAAGTAATAGTGAGAATTTGAGGAACCGGAAAATATACTTCATGTATTTCTGGTAAGAGTATAACTATGGTGGCTCTGCTGGAGTGGAATGTGGCCGTGAAATTAAATCCACACCAGTCCCAGGACCCTAAGCGCTCCCACTTCTGTGTGTGCACCCTGGAGATCCTCTCCTAACGTTTCTAGGGAGACACAGTGAGGACTGTCTGAAGGCACTCTGAATTGGCGGGGTTGGGAACTCTGTGTGTACTGTGGCAATGTTTATGAGCATGTGCCGTTCGTCTTGCACTTGAGGATTAAACTGACCTACAAAATAGCCGGGTGTTTTCCTTCTTACATTGTACCCTTCAGTTTAATTTGTATGATTCTCATCAGAAATATCTCAAAGAACATAGTATGTGTCCCTGCCTATTTCCACAGAAGGTGTGGATCATCTAAGTGTAAGACGGGGATGATGACATTGGCTTTGAAATGTGATATACTCAGGACTGTTGGAAATTGTCCTTGTACTAAATGATCCTGCAATCCAATTTGCCATCTAGTAAGGCCTTCATGTGCCTTTCTGGGTATCTTTCTTTTACCTAAGACGCACTACATCAAAGATTATTGGGCAATGTCTTAGAGTAAGCATTGGTAGCATGGCCACCCTTGGTGAGGTTCCTCTGAGCACAAAAGGCTTTTGTGCTGTCTGCTTGGATGGTTTAGTTTGTCTTTATTTTCAGTCAGTTGGCTATGTGCTATGGAGATGAATTTACATAATTCAGGATGAGCGGCATCCTTTATCCAAAGCACTTAGAACCATTATTTCAGATTTTTAGAGATTTGGGTACTCAGAAATATGTGCATAGATTTTATTGGTCAAACATCCATAACTTCAAAATCCAAAATTTGAAGAGACCCAAAATATGAGACTGTATGAATATACTAGTATACTGCCTGGACCCGGATCTATCTTTGCTCTCCTTTGCTTTATTTGTATCTTTCAATACTGATCACTAAGATCATCTAGATTCTCTTGCCAGCTGCATTTCATTGGAGTTTAACTAAAGGGAGGTATCATGAGAATTTTGGATGAAAAGAGTATAAAAAGAAGCTGAAGTTATGATCTCTACATTTCCCTTTTCTGAGTCCCAAGCCCTGGTTCAGGCATGGAGTCTGCCGCCTTCCATGACCCCAGTTCCTCTCAGGTGACCTCTCCTCCTAGGCTCCAAGCCTCATTGGCTTTGATAATACTATTCCTTCTCCTGTCCTTTTATGCTTCTAAATGGTGAAAGCCTCCTGCAGTTGCTAATATCTGCTGGCTTCATTGTTTCTTCTTCATTCCTTTGATGCTGTGCACACTTGCCCTTATTCCTCCACTAGATTCTGAGTCATTCCAGTGGGTCCTGTCTATTGCTAGGCTCTGGCTGAATCATTCACTCATTCATCCAACTCTGGAAACACAGCAGTGAGCAAGGTGAATGTGGTCCTTGTCTTCATGCAGCCTACATGTAGTTCAGAAAAATGAACCTTCATAATTATTTGTGTGGTGAGCATTTTAAAGAAGGCATGTAGGGAATTTAGTAGGTAGGGAGCTCCCAGGTAGAAAAATGCAGCAGCCTGCTTAGGCAACTAAAACAAAGCCACTCTTTCCAGGTGTGGTGGTGCACACCCATAATCCCAGCCTTCAGGAGAATGACACAGGAGGATTGCTGAGAGTTTGAGACTCGCCTGGGCTACAAAGTGAGCTCAAGGCCAGCCTGAACTGCCTAGTGAGACCCTGTCTCCAAAAGACAAAACAACAACAACAACAACAACAACAAAACTCTTTGAAGTTGTGCGCTGCCTTGGTTCACCACAGAATTTCCATCCTCCAGCTCAAAAATGAACTCAGGAAAATGACTATGCCCATTTCCTGAGCACTATCATCTGGAGCCCTGAGAGGTATGACATAGGACTAGCGATGACAATGAGGAAGGAGAAAGGCCACCCTTGCCTAAAGGGATAAGGGGAGCCCAACTGATGTTGAATTTAACTAGAAATGCTGTGGAATTTCCCCAATCTAAATTAGATATCATTTGTTTCTTCCAAACGCTGCCTATGATTTCTGCCTGCTCTCAAGGGAACACTCCATGTAACATGGAATAATAACACTAAAACTAAAGGTAGAAGGAAGACATCATTAACAGATTAATTCATCGTGAAAAAAATTCACATTTCTGATAGATACTTAACAGTGCATTGGTGATTAAATTAATTGTACGTAGCGAACAGAAAGATAGCTCTTTAATGTATGTTAAATATTAACAATTTGAGATAATAGGAGTCTACATGTCTCCTTTTTGCAGCTTTCTTTGTCAATGAAATGTACTTTTGTGTGGAAGAAAGAGATAGTTTGGAATGTGATCATCTTACTCAATGAAGGCCATGGCGTACAGCTCCCTGCAGTACCAGAGCCACCAGCAATCAGCCTAATCACAAATGACCGGAACCAAATGGATTCAGGCAGCCATGCTGACTACTGAGTTAGAAAGTTTTCTATATCAAGAATCTGAATGCCAACTAAATCAAAACCTTCCCAAGCAAATCAAAGGGTCAACAGCCTCATCCCTGCTTCTGCCAAAGGCTCTGTTGTGCTGTTTGTTCCCAGGGATGTCGGGAGGCAGTGACTGCTGTGACTGAGTCTGGACCCTTCCTGAGGCATCCGTATATGTTTGTTCCATTACCCTCAGAAAGTCAGCCTATCACCTTTACATTAAGGGGGGGGGCAAAAAAAGAAGCAAAACAAACTGATTGATTGCAAAGGCAGCTATGATGCTGGCCTGAATTAGTGTTGCCCACAGGCATGCTAATCAGGTCCATGACATAATAAGGGCTTCTATTACACCGGTGGGACTTCAAAGTTATTCCAAAGATAACATAGCACAACACTTGAAGCCCCAGGAAACTTCCACCATGCGTTCAGATGTTTTATAAAGTTACCAATCTTTTCATTGCTGGGGAAACAAAAAAAGACAAAAGGAAACAATATTGAATTTGGGATGAATCAGAGTTGGAAAGTGATTTCATTACAAATTCCGAATGTTCAAAGAGATGGGGTAATTAAAAAGCTGCAAGGGGTGACCGTGTGAAAGTAGCTCTTTGGCAAACTTGTATCACACAAGTGGAAGGGCACACTGTCCAATTTGAAGAAAATAAAAATGTAAGTGAGTGTGAGATGCATTGGGATGAGAGGTGGACCAATGAAAAAATGAACCAACAAAAACAGGGTAAGACAGGAAGGACGGTGAACAAGGTTTGGTTCTCTGCTCTGACCACTAGTAGGTGTTTGTCTTCAAACCAATTATTTAATATACCTAAGGCTCAGCTCTTTATCTATCAAATGGAAATAATGATATTTGGCTGCACAATAGAGTTGGGGGAAGTAAATCAGGAAACAAAGCCCTGAGTCAAATGCACCTATGACTGCTGGTACCCATAAATTTTTGGTATTACGATTCTAGTGACACTTTCTACAGCACATGTGTATGCTGTCTTAAGAGAGTCACAAATGCCCCCCTCCTGATCCAATATGTAAGGCATATGAACCTAATTCACAGATAATGACATTGAGACACAGAGATTCTTAAGCCACCTGCCTGTGACCACAGAGACAGGAAATAATGGGGCTGAAATTTGGACTTACACCCTCCAGCCTTGGTCTACACTCTGTGCCACTACCCTCTGCATACATATGCCTGGGAGGACATACATGTCCTCACACAAGCCCACCAGTGTGTACCTCACATAAGTACACACTTGCACACATATAAGTACACACACTTATGTAACTTAGAGCATATCCTGCAATGCCCAGCTACCAAGATTACACACCAAGCTTCTCCAGTTTAATTTCCCTGGGTGGAGACCTCGCAAATCCAGTGTGAATTTATGTGAGTCACTTGACCTCTCAGGAACTTGGTTCTTGATCTGTGCAACAGAAAACTTTATAGAACCCCTCAAAATGTTGTTGTGAGAATTAAATATCCTCAAAGCATAAGATAGTGCCTGAAATTGGATAAGTACACAGTAAAATTAGCTGCCATTATAAAAATAAATATTAGGCATTAAAAGAGTCTGTTCCTATGTGTCTCTGAGTCTCTGTCACACACACACACACACACACACACACACACACACACACACACGGTCTTTATCAGCCTCTCATGCCTGGGATAGACACTCTCTGAAGTAGATATGCCAAGCACAGCCATCTGTGACAACCTTGCAGGCTCTGACAATGTGTAGTGGGAAAGACCGAGAGATCACCACCAAACTCCCTGACACTTGATGTCCCTTTGACTTCTGAATCCTCTTCCAGTCTCTGTATCAGAAGCCTCTGGCCCTGTGGAATAGGAGCAGCTCCAAGCAGGGAGAACAGCCTCCTCCTGGCTCCTGCTTTGAGGGAAGGACCTACACTTCCCCAAAGAACTTGCTGAACAAGGTGGAGGGGTTACCACTGCCCCTTTCCAAATCAGGCCCAAGGCTGCCAGGCCTCTGTATTTATTGGGGTAGGGTGGCGGTGGGGGGGATGGACATGTAGACTCTTTATTCTCTTTATCCCTCTGCTTGATAACAGGTGCAACCCAGATGAAAAATGGGCAGAGGAAGGAGGTGTTTGCTGTGCCTGGTCCTTGGGAAATCCCACCAGTCTCAGCTGCACTGGGGGCCTGCAGGGAGCCCAGGCTCTGGGTCTGCCTCTAAGAAATGTGAATGCTGAGAAATGGTAAGGGTACAGGGTCAGGCACCAGGAGGCCAGATGAAGCACAGTGAAGGGACAGTGAAAGAGAAAATGAAGAAGAGGTAAGAGGGAATACTACACATGCTTCTCACGGGAAATGCCACAGTGACTCCAATCCTGGCCTTAGTGGTTACTCATTTAGCTGAATTTATTTGAGGTAATTCCATTGATAGCAACCAACTATAAGCTGTGATTTTGCCTCAGAATTTTTGGGTGCCTTCAAGCAAAGAATCTTAACTAATTTGATTTTATTTGAG